>CM033744.1:40064991-40357684 GCA_019671005.1 Hibiscus mutabilis
GGCGTTAGAAAGAGAAGCTTTTGACTCAGACTCTTCCCGAGCCAACTTTCTGTGTAGATTCTCAGATCGTTTTCTTAACTTTCGCTCATCTTTTAGTTCATCCCTTGCTGACCGTACAGCAGCATGAACTCGGTCCTGTTCTTTACTCTTTCTAGCCATATTGTCTTCAGCAATCTGCTTCATCAATTTCACGTCGACATGCTTGCTGATCTCGTAGCAAATCCTTGATCCTAACACGGGCATGATCTAATTCCTTCTTCAATGCTTTTATCAATAATATAACACTCTTGACCCGGATGTCACATTTGGGCCCTAAGCCCAAAACCCATACCGTTAAAATTTCTCATTTTTCAAGCCCAATAGAATAAGTCCAATAAAACATGAGTCCATACATTAAAAATATAGTTGAATCCCGATGTTTTAAACAGTAAATACGGAGCTCCACTTACAAATATTAAAAACATTCGACTTGACCGAATAATACAAAATAAGAGTTACAAATACATATAGGATCCTACGAAATACATAGCCCATTACATCTAGTATTTGTACTCAACTACTAGAGTCGATGCTGAAATCCAACCTTGATGGTGCCCCTTCAAGCCTCACAGTAACCTACTAACCTGCGAACGGAAACAACAATTCCGAACGCTGAGCTAACAAGCTCAGTGGATACACCGCCACTCAACCATGCTTCATGCAAATCATAAATAAAGCAATGCAACAAGAATGATATCATGGCAAGATAACAATGGCGCTACCATAACAACCTAAACACATGGCATTATGAATGTATGATCACGCACACAACTCATACAAGAACCTCATAGACTTACATAGCATAACGCAGATAACCATAATTATATATAGAATGGGGCCCGCGTCCACTAAGCATCGGGATCCCACATTCTGAGCAAGGCCCGCGTCCACTAAGCATCGAGATCCTATACTCTGAGCAAAGCCTGCGTCCACTAAGCATCAGAATCTTATACTCAAGGATGAGGCTCGCGTCCACTAAGCATCGGGATCCTACATCCATGCCTGGAATCTCACATCAAGCATCTTCGAAAGAGGCCCGCGTCCACTAAGCATCGGGATCCTACATCCATGCCTGGAATCTTACATCAAACATCTTCGAATGAGGCCCGCGTCCACATAGCATCGGGATCCAACATTCGGGAAATCTTCAAGGTGTTGCAACACACTTAGGGTATCCAATCCCAATAACAAGGGATGACTCGATTACCTAGGCGTCCCTCAGCACACAACAAGGACCCTAATTTACCACACAACCTTGATGAATCCACCTAGGATCCCTATGGATTTCTACCTCACACGGTTTACTCAATATTTACCAAGTCATTAGCCAATTAATTCTCATACGGGGTTAAAATCTCAATTTCTCAATTTTAGTATTTATTTTACACCTTAAAGGACCCCTAAGGCCCTTTGCCTCAAATTATAGCACCCCCGAACGCAAAGCCAAATTTCTTGGGCAAAATGCCCAGTGAGTACCGATACTCCTATATGGGTATCGGTACTCCCCTCTGCGTATCAATACTCAACCATGCATACCGATACATATTTTAGGTTCGAATGACTGAACTTATAAGCCGTACCGATACGCTCCGTTCCGTATCGGTACGCACCATCGGCACCAAGATCGCCCCGTACTGATCCACCACTGTACCGATACTCCCTATACGTGTACCGGTACGCCAAGCCTTTCCCAGGCAATGTAATAGTGCGTATCGATACGCATAAGGTGTACCGTTACGTGAAAACGTTATTGGAATTTTTTACTTGCAAGGGGGTACCGATACACGGGGAGGCGTACCGGTACGCCCCTCACAATTTCTTCCCTTGTTCCACTAAGGCGTACCGATACCCTAGCTCCAGTATCGGTACGCGAGCCGGATTTTCAAACTCTGGGTGCGAGTTTCACCTAGAAACCCTGTTTAACCCCCATAGTTAAACCCCAAATCGATCATACATATTATTGTGAAGGTATTAAGTGGATTTCTATCGATTTTAGGCCCTTACAACAATTTTATAATTTGCCATTAATAACCCCTCAAATTACACCAAGGCCAAAAACACCAAATTATGCTTCAAAGCCTAACTTTATGATTTCCAGGAAACTATGGGAGTTAGTAGTGTACTAACCTTAGCTTAGCTGATAACACAAGCCCTCATTCCAAAGCTTCAAGCCTTCCTCCATTCTTGAGCCTTGGATGAGCTCCCAAACTCTTTTTCTACACGAGAGGATTACAAAACGTATTACAACGTTGCTGGAAGATAATAGAGGCCAGAAACATAAACTAAACCAAAGATTAGAGCTTCCAAACTCCAATCCCATCCTACCCTCTCAAACCTCCAACAACCCCATTCTTTCTCCAAACCAAACAAAGCTTACCTTGAAATGTAGATCATTGAATGCTGGTAAAACTTTCCCCACAAGCCAAACGAGATTCACAATACAAACTCACAAAATTCTACCTTTGATAGTGATGTTTTGGGAGAGAGATAGTGTTTGAAATGAGAGAAAGATGACATTAAAGCAAGGTGATCTCACATCCCTGCACAATGCAGAAGAAAAGCAAGCCTCCCCCTTTCACTCTTCAAAATTAGCATTTACCACATTACCCTTCTACCTCCTATCTCAACCCAAACCAAAAACCACATGAGCCCAACACACAAGTTGGCCCAAAAGGGCTCATAAAAGCTCGAAGAAGCACGACCCAAACACGAGGCCCATGCCTCGATCAAACCTGACCCTTGGATTTCTGGAATCCAGGTCGTTACAACTCTCCCGTCCTAAAAGAAAATTTCATCATCGGAATTTACCTGATGGGAACAAATACGGATAAAGAACTCTCATGTCGTCATCGACTTCCTACATTGCCTCTTCAACACCATGATTCTTCCATAACATTTTCACCAAAGGGATGCATTTGTTGCGGAGCTCTTTAACTCTTGTGTCAAGAACCTCAACCGGAACTTCCTCATATGTCAAGTCGGTATTTACCTTAATTTCTTCAAGTGAAACAATATGCGAAGAATTAGAACGATAATGTCTCAACATAGACACATGAAAAATATCATGGATACGAGCCAACTCCAGTGGCAAGGCTAACCGATAAGCTATTGGTCCCACTCTTTCAAGTATCTCATAAGGTCCAATGTACCTTGGGCTTAACTTCCCCTTGCGTCCAAAACGAATGATTTTTTTCCATGGAGACACCTTGAGAAACACTTTTTCACCGACATCATACTCAATATGTTTGCGTTTTCGATCCGCATAGGCCTTTTGACGGTCAAAAGCCGCTTGCAACGTTTCTTTGATGATCTGAGCGTTCTCTTCTGTTTGGCTAATCAGATCGGATCCCACGATCCTCCTCTTATTGAGCTCGGTCCAACACAAGGGTGTCCTACACTTACGCCCATACAACGCCTCAAATGGGGCCATCTTAATGCTTGACTAGTAACTATTATTGTAAGCAAACTCTACGAGCGACAATTGGTCCTCCCAGCTTCCTACAAAATCGACAGTGCAACACCGGAGGATATCCTCAAGAATCTGAATGACACGCTCAGACTGACCATCGGTTTGAGGGTGAAAAACTGTACTAAAATATAGCTTGATGTCCAAGGCATTATGGATCTTCTTCCATTACCTAGCTGTGAAACGCGAGTCTCTATCCGAAATGATCGATGATGGCACGCCATGCAACCTTACTATATTCTTTATATACAACTGAGCCAACCTTTCCAAGGTAAAATCCATCCGTACTGGCAAGAAATGAGCAAACTTGGTCAAACGATCCACAATAACCCAAATGACATCATGCTTCCTTTGGGTCATTGGTAACCCGGTGACAAAATCTATGGTGATCCGATCCCACTTCCATTGTGGAATCTGAATAGGCTGAAGCAAACCTGATGGAACCTGATGTTCCACTTTCACTTGCTGACAAGCTAAGCACCTTGTCACAAATTTAGAGACATCTCTTTTCATGCTTGGCCACCAATAAAAAAGACGAAGATCTTGATACATTTTGTTGCTTCCCAGATGTACAGCGAAAGGACTACGATGTGCCTCTCTTAAGATACGGTCTCTTAAATCTTCCAAGGCCAGAACACACAGCCGTCCCTTGAAGTACAAGTACCCACCATCTCGTACCTCAAAGTTCGAAGCTTCACCTCTCTGAACCTCTTCAATCTGTGCTACTAACTCTTCATCCAAAGCTTGGGTCCTCTTTATCTCTTGTACCAATGTAGGTTCTATCCGAAGTTCAGCTAGAAGACCTCCATCCTCGGTCATCCTCAAACGGGCAAACATAACTTTCAAGTCCAACATAGATTTCCTACTTAAGGTATCAGCCACAACATTCGCCTTACTGGGGTGATACTCTATGATGCAATCATAGTCTTTCAACAACTCAATCCACCGTCGTTGCCTCAAATTCAACTCTTTTTGTGTAAACAGGTACTTAAAGCTCTTATAATCCGTATAAATATAACACTTCTCCCCATAGAGATAATGCCTCCAAAATTTTAATGCAAAGATGACTGCAGCGAGCTCTAAATCATGGGTAGGGTAATTTTGTTCGTGCGGTTTAAGCTGTCTCGAAGCGTAAGCAACTACCTTACCCTCTTCCATAAGGACACAACCAAGTCCGTTCAAAGACGCGTCACTAAACACAACATACTCCCTTCCAGGCTCAGGTTGAGTTAAAACCGGAGCCTCTGTGAGATAAGCCTTTAGTTGCTCAAAACTTTGTTGTCTTTTATCATTCCATTCAAAAGGGACCCCTTTCTGCAACAGCTTAGTCAACGGTGCGGCTATAATGGAGAAACCCTTAACAAACCTCCTATAATACCTGACAAGTCTTAGAAAACTACGGACTTTCAAAATATTCCGTGGAGGTTTCCACTCCACCACAGCCCGAATCTTTTGAGGGTCCACGTGGATCCCGTCTGCAGCAACTATATGACCAAGGAAAGCCACTTCCGAAAGCCAAAATTTGCACTTACTGAAGTTAGCAAAAAGACGTCTATCTCGGAGAGTCTGTAGAACTACACGCAGATGAGAATCGTGATCTTCTTCTGAACGCGAATACACCAAGTTGTCATCAATAAAGACCACAATAAACTAATCTATGTACGGCTGAAAGATTTGATTCATTAGATCCATAAAAGCTGCAGGTGCGTTGGTAAGCCCAAACGGCATTACCAATAACTCATAGTGTCCATACCGCGTCCTAAAAGTAGTTTTCTGGACATCTTCATCCACCATCTTCAACTGGTAGTACCCTGACCTCAAGTCTATCTTAGAGAACACACGAGCACCTTTCAACTGGTAACAAATCATCAATTCTCGAAAAGGGATAACGATTATTTATCGTTACCTTATTAAGCTGTCGATAATCAATACACATTCTCATAGACCCATCATTTTTTTTGACGAACAAGACCGGTGCTCCCCAAGGTGAGACACTCAGTCGGATAAAACCTCTCTCTAGCAACTCTTGAATTTGCTTCTTTAACTCCTTCATTTCTGTGGGTGCCATCCGATACGGTGCAATGGACAATGGTGCCGTACCCGGCATTACATCAATCCGAAACTCTAATTCACAATCAAGGGGTAACCCGAGTAACTCTTCCTGGAACACATCGATGAACTCATTAACCGTCTGAAGATTTTCAAGCATTGGACCCTCAACCCCTACATCCACCACATGGGCCAAAAAGGCTTCACAACCTTGTTGCAACAACCTCTAAGCTGACAAGGCCAATACTACACCAGATAGACATGGGTTTCTCTCACCTTGCACAATCAGCTTGAAACCATCCGCAACACAAAGCTTCAAACTCTTTGCTCTATATCCAGACTAGCATCATGCTCAAAGAGCCAATCCATCCCCAAGATGGCATCGAACTCTTGAAACGGTAAAACCATTAAATCCGCTGGAAATAACGACCCATGAACCTCGATTGGGCATCTTCGATACACCTTGTCCATAATCACATCATGTCTCAAGGGACTAGTCACACGGACTCCTACCTCTAGATTCTCGGCAGGAATACCCCACTACTGAGATATCCCATTACAAATATAGGAGTGGGTAGACCCCGAATCCACAAGAGCAACAATATGGACCGAAAACAAGGTGAACTTACCTAAAATAACATCTATAGCTGCGCAATCCTCCTGAGCCCTAACTGCATACTGCCTAGCTGGCGCTCTCGCGGTAGACTGAAAAGTGCCTCCTGATACATGGCTTGCTCCTCCCCGAGCAAGACCTCAACCCCTCTGGGTCGGATATGAAGTCCCCTGAACCTGATTTGGAGAGGTCACAACAGCTACTGAATAGTCCTTCACAAGGTGATTCGGTGATCCACACTGGTAACAAACTCTTACTGCTCCCCAACACTCGCCTCTGTGGTTGCGTCCACACTGATTGCAAACTGGGGCGCCCGCACCCATTTATGAACCTTTCGGGCTCATCATGGATGAAGACGATGGCCTTCTACGACCAGCTGAAGCAGATCTTCGGTCTGACCTTGAATTCCGATTTGAGGCTTCTCTATTATAGTTTCACCGGTCTCTGCTTCTCCCCGAGAAAGCTTGCGAGTTATTGTTGGTAGGGTTCTGGGTCCTCCCACCCGAACTCCCTTGCCCACCAGACGAGCTATATGTTAAGCTCTGCACTTGCTCAAGAGACTTGGCACTCGAAGTCAACTCCGTGAACACCTTTGGTGGTGCAGTAGTTAGGTAAGTCTAGATTTCCTTCCTCAAGCCCTTCAAAAACCTCTTGCACCTCATCTTTTCAGTGGCAACTAATTCAGGAGCATACCTACTCAACTGGAGAAACTCTTGCTCGTATTCGAAAATTGACCGATTTCCTTGCACAAGGTGAGTGAACTGATCTCTCAAGGTGTCGATGTAAGCCTCGCCCACATACTTCTTCTCGAACTCCTCGAGGAAATCATCCCAAGATGGTCGATTGGGGTGCCACTAAGCTCTACCGTTTCCCACCATTCTCTAGTATTGCCCTTCAACATGGATAAGATACATGACAGTTTGTCTTCCGACCTCAACCTCATCTGCCTCATGATCTAGCAAGTATCTTGCAACCACTGTTCTGCCTGTATCGGGTTATCACACCCCGATCCATGGAAATTCGTAGCGCCTTATCTTCTCACCCTTTCAATAGGTGCCTCACGAGGGGTGGCAGATGCCCTCGGTATCGCCCTCATAATTCGATGCAACGCTCGATTTAGAAGTGAGAAGTAGTTGACTCCTCGGTCAACTGTGTCCTCCAACATATCTTCCGTGCCAGACACATATTCTTCGTCAAAACTCCCTCCTCCAGAGCCCAAACTTTTCTCATCAATTTTTGCCCTCCTTGGCATGATTCTATTCTGCACAACAACAAACAAGGTTACACCATCGAATTTCAGCTTTAAAACAAGTACAATTTCGACTCATGGGCATGTATTCGCTAGACACCTATACACTCTCTATACTCCCCCGGGGACGTCCTAGAACCGACTAAACCTAGGCTCTGATACCACTAAATGTAACACTCTTGACCCGGATGTCATATTTGGGCCCTAAGCCCAAAACCCATACCGTTAAAATTTCTCATTTTTCAAGCCCAATAGAATAAGTCCAATAAAACATGAGTCCATATATTAAAAATATAGTTAAATCTCGATATTTTAAACAGTAAATACGGAGCTCCACTTACAAATATTAAAAACATTCGACTTGATCGAATAATACAAAAGAAGAGTTACAAATACATATAGGGTCCTACGAAATATATAGCTCATTACATCTAGTATTTGTACTCAACCACTAGAGTCGATGCTGAAATCCAACCTTGATAGTGCCCCTTCAAGCCTCACGGTAACCTACTAACCTGCGAACTGAAACAACGATTCCAAACGCTGAGCTAACAAGCTCAATGGATACACCGCCACTCAACCATGCTTCATGCAAATCATAAATAAAGCAATACAACAATAATGATAACATGGCAAGATAACAATGGCGCTACCATAACTGCCTAAACAAATGACATTATGAATGTATGATCACGCACACAGCTCATACAAGAACCTTATACACTTACATAGCATCACACAGATAACCATAATTATATATAGAATGGGGCCCGCGTCCACTAAGCATCAGGATCCCACATTCTGAGTAAGGTCTGCGTCCACTAAGCATTGGGATCCTATACTCTGAGCAAAGCCCGCGTCCACTAAGCATCAGGATCTTATGCTCAAGGATGAGGCTCGCGTCCACTAAGCATCGAGATCCTGCATCCATGCTTGGAATCTCACATCAAGCATCTTCGAATGATGCTCGCGTCCACATAGCATCGAGATCCAATATTCGGGAAATCTTCAAGGTGTTGCAACATACTTAGGGTATCTAATCTCAACAACAAGGGATGACTCGATTACCTAGGCGTCCCTCAGCACACAACAAGGACCCTAATTTATCACACAGTCTTGATGGATCCACCTAGGATCCCTATGGATTTCTACCTCACACGGTTTACTCAATATTCACCAATTCATTAGCCAATTAATTCTCATACGGGGTTAAAATCTCAGTTTCTCAGTTTTAGTATTTATTTTACACTTTAAGGGACCCTTAAGGCTCTTTGCCTCAAATTATAGCACCCCCGAACGCAAAGCCAAATTTCTTGGGCAGAATACCCAATGAGTACCGATACTCCTATATGGGTATCGGTACTCCCCTCTACGTATCGATACTCAACCATGCGTACCGATACATATTTTAGGTTCGAAAGACTGAACTCATAAGCCGTACCGATACGCTCCATTCCGTACCGGTACGCACCATCGGTACCAAGATCGTCCCGTACCGATCCACCACTATACCGGTACTCCCCATACGTGTACCGGTACGCCAGGCCTTTCCCAGGTAATGTAACAGTGTGTACCGATACGCCCTATGCGTACCGATATGCGAAAGCGTTACTGAAATTTCTGACTTGCAAGGGGGTACCGATACACGGGGAGGCGTACGGGTACGCCCCTCACAATTTCTTCCCATGTTCCACTAAGGTGTACCGATACCCTAGCTCCAGTATCGGTACGCGAGCCCAATTTTTGAACTCTGGTGTGGGTTTCACCTAGAAACCCTGTTTAACCCTCATAATTAAACCCCAAATCGATCCTACAAGTTATTGTAAAGATATTAAGTGGATTTCTATCGATTTTAGGCCCTTACAACAACAATTCTATAATTTTCCATTAACAACCCCTCAAATTACACCAAGGCCAAAAACATCAAATCATGCTTCAAAGCCTAACTTTATGATTTCCAGGAAACTATGGGAGTTAGTAGTGTACTAACCTTAGCTTAGCTGATAACACAAGCCCTCCTTCCAAAGCTTCAAGCCTTCCTCCCTTCTTGAGCCTTGGATGAGCTCCCAAACTCTTTTTCTACACGAGAGGATTACAAAACGTATTACAACGTTGCTGGAAGATAATAGAGGCCAAAAACATAAACTAAACCAAAGATTAGAGCTTCCAAACTCCAATCCCATCCTACCCTCTCAAACCTCCAACAACCCCCTTCTTTCTCCAAACCAAATAAAGCTTACCTTGAAATGTAGATCATTGGATGCTGGTAAAACTTCCCTCCACAAGCCAAACGAGATTCACAACACAAACTCACAAAATTCTACCTTTGATAATGGTGTTTGAAATGGGAGAAAGATGACATTAAGGCAAGGTGATCTCACCTCCCTGCACAATGCAGAAGAAAAGCAAACATCCCCCTTTCACTCTTCAAAATTAGCATTTACCACATTACCCTTCTACCTCCTATCTCAACCCAAACCAAAAACCGCATGAGCCTAACACACAAGCTGGCCCAAAAGGGCTCATAAAAGCCCGAAGAAACACGACCCAAACACGAGGCCCATGCCTCGATCAAACCCGACCCTCAAATTTCCGGAATTCGGGTCGTTACAAATAATATATTGGATGCATGTTGTTCTTTCAGACTCCAAATATGGTTTAGTACTTTCAGCAGTTATGTAGATGTTTTGAGATTATAATGCGACTCATCGATTCTTCCCCTAAAACTTACGGAACTGCTAGGTGCAACTGGAGGATTATAAGGTACCACCTGAAAAAGGAGGAAAAGCATGTTCATACTCTAGATGGATTGAGACGTAAAAAAACAAAGTGGTAAAGTCCTACTAATAAGCAAACAATTCAAGGAGTGATTCCTAAGGAGGATCTTATTTGAGAAAGGACGTTCTCTTCGTTCAATTTCTACATTGTTGTTTTCATTCTCTTATTCTCTCTCACCAGCCCTCGAACCAAGGACATGTAGTTCGAGCGCTCTGAACTAAGCACATCAAAACCAACAAGCCGGAACAAGAGCCAGCTATGCTATTTAACAACTTAGAACCTACTCAATAACATAAGGAGTTGAACTTTAGTTAGAGACTAGGGGAAATTAGTTAGACTATAACCAAGTTGAATCAACTTGGTCACAAGGCTCAAGCTTGTCCCCATACGCAGGACTCCTAAAAACCATTCTTCCCTTAGCTCTAAGTCGAGTAGCCTCAGTTGAAGTATCAATTTAAGAAAGAATTCTATTCGTTCAGCTTGGGGACATTGTGACTTTATGTTTCTTATATAAGTAGATATATTGCTGCTATCAGCAGCACATTGTATTGGTTTGGTGGCTGCGTGAAACTGTGCATTTGATCCGTGTATGCAACCGTCACATGCATTTTATATTAACTGTAGCAGCAATTCTGAATCTTGGCTAAACAAAGCCTCTTTTTATCCAGAAATAAACATCGGAGAAAGAAAACCAAGTTTTATTTTGTACATATTATATAGATAGCACCATTTTCAGTAGGAAAAAAAAAGAAGAAAAATTACCTCCATGGCCATAACTTGCAGGTGATACAGGATGTAGGGCCTAATTATTTTGTTCAATCGATCGATGGTGTTTCATCAGTGTTTGAGCAATATGCCTCCTCAAACTGCTAGAACTCTCTGGCTGACATGAGAAACAAAATAAAGAGTTAGAGACAGAAGGTACTTTTACAAGCTCTAATAACCTCTAAAGATCTGTTCTTATACAAGTGGCTGAAGACATTGTCCTGAAGCCACGAAAGACAAGATTAAATCAACTAATACTTTGCTGGGTCATCTATTTACTAATAATTATCAATTAAATGATTCTCATTCCTCATTGTAAGCCGATTTAGCTCCATCAGGTTTTGAACTTGTTTAAAAAGCTTGACAAATCCCCCCTCCAATCAAACATGAAAAAAGGACATTACGAACATGTAATCTAACCTAATAAACATGAAGAAAGGATATTAGGAACATAAAATCTAGCCTAACAGGCAAGAAACACTCTATGGACCAACAAAAACATAATAAAAAATTAGGTTGAACAATGATCAAATAACCAATATGGATCATATGAGGAGGGAAAATCTAGTTTTATCAACATAAACTACAAACATCATCTAAACCCAGTTAAAAGAAAAGAAAAGTGAACAAACCATGTACTCATTTACCAAATACAAAACCCAAAATACCAAATCAATCTAACCTTTAAAAGATAATTTACATACGAGTACAAAAATGAAAAGTGCACATACACATAAACAGAAGTAAAGCATGGATCAAAGAAAAAGAAACTGAAATACCTGGTCAGGGTCGGAGCTGGGGCAAGGAACAGCCAAGAAATGAGAAAATCAGTGGCTTTGTTCTTGTTGTGGTGGTGGTGGCGTTGGTGGTACCGGCCATTAGTTTTGTTAACACCACCTCTATGCATCCAGGAAGGTATTGATTGAACTCCCACAGTGATGCAGCTAACTTTCTTGTAGAAACAGCGGCATGAGGAAGAAGAAGACGGGTGTTGTAATAATGAAGGAGAACCCGAAAGTCGTAAAGATTCCAAGGAGTGGGGTACAGGGACCCCCAATTTTCCAATTCCCTACCAATAAGGCCCTGCGACTCAACTTTTCACGCAAATTTTCCTCTTTTTCTGCTAACACGTCTTCACTTTTTCCTTCTTTTTTCATTTCTCTCTTTCTTCTTAGGCTTCACTATTATTTTATTTTTTTTACTGTTGTTTTGCCTCTGGGTTGTAGTTTTAGTCTACAATGAAAATTTGTTCTTTTTAGAGGGTGTTCTTTCTTCTTTTTCCCTGTTGATTTACTCTGATTTTGGTTTCGTCTTTCTTAAAATATTAGGACTGTGATTGATCTTCTATGGAAGCATGGTCAAACGATAAAGGTTTAAACTTTGAATTGGTTGGATTACCTGTCAAGCATTTGGTTGAGCACCCGCCAAATTGTCATTTGTACGAAACTTGTGGTGAATGAAATAGCTTTGATTCCTGTAGTAATTTCCTGCATTAGGTAAATAAGTTCTGTATGCCGTTTACAATTTTATTTTATTTTTATTTTTATTTTTTTACAAAATAATAAACTAAATTCTTAAAATCCTAATATAAACAAACCAAGTTCACAAATTTTAAATAAGGGATAAGCAAAAAGGTTTGTGTGTGGCGTTTGAACACTAATAAGCATATAGGTGGCAAATGAGTTTGGTCGGGTTCGAGTTATTTCGGTTTGATTCAAGCTTAGTTGTGACTATATTTGGTTTCAATTCAATTTGGGTCATATTTGATCTGGTTCGATTTTAATTCGGGTCTATAATAATTTGGGTCGGGTCACATCGGTTCGATTATTTTTTGGGTCGATTGATATCAAGTCGGGTATTTTCGATTCAATTGCTTTTGGGTCGGGTCAAGATCGATTCAATAGAAGATCGATATATTTCAGTCGGGTTTTCAAGCCAAATCAGTTTTTTACACCCATATATAGCTTTATAAAACCAGTATATTTGACTTTTTGGTGAGTTGTGCGGCAGTTCACATTAAATCTTTCATTATTTCTTTTAATATTTTTTTATTTAAATTGCCTTCAGTTCGGGTTACTTTCGGTTTGAATGAAATCTGTTCGGATCCATTCGGTTCGCTTAAAAATCGGATCAGTTCAACTAAAAATCAGGTCAATTTCGATTTATTTTGAATTTAATTCGAATCATCATGTTCGGGTCGATATCGAATCTCGGATGAGGTAAAATCGTTTCGAGTCTCGGGTCAGTTGCCACCTATAAATCAGCATGGTATCAACGGATTTAAAACTCACACAAATCTTTACTGCTAAAATTGTAAGGGGCCCAAAGTTTATCTGGTTCTTAACTGAACTGAGATATTAATTAATCAAATATACAGACATAAAATACAAATTTCTAGAATTACAGATTTCAACATGCAGACTAATGTGCATCCTGGCCAGTATTCATGTAAACCACAATGTTGGACTGAAAAGCAACGCATGAGTACAGCCAATCCAGTGAGTTACGTGAGTGGTTCAGCTTATTGTTCAAAGTAAAAACACTTCTTTGAGCAATGACTTGCCCTTGAATATTTTTAATCGGGAACGTTGCCATTTGGACCTTACTTCAAGAGGCTTGGTCTTCGAAGTGTCATCCTTCGTTGCTGGAGGTAGCTTCGTAGAAGACTCTGATACGTCCAGATCAGGGGCTATAAATTTCGTCACCATTGTCGCACTGGGCTAGGCTGGTTCCTCGGTGGTTGGTATCGAGAAGATGTCTCACCACAGTCATTTTTCGTGTTCATATTCCTACCTTCCAACAATGCTATATGATTTCTTATCAAGTTATCCACTATGTAGTTTGAGCTTAGTCCATGTATCCCATCAAGCTTATTCTTTCTTCCCTCGTTGCCATATTGAGTAGCTTCATCATTTTCGAGTTTTTGTAATATTGTTGTTTCAGTGGGGGTTCTCACAATATTTTTCTCTTCTACAACTGACAATTGGGACTTTTTATTTTCAGTACTCCTGGCTCTGGCCATCTTTTATTAGAACTTAACTTGTAAGCTGGATGGATGCCGGCTTGTAATCTTCTCATGAGATGAAAGTTTTCTCTCGACATGATTTGATTTCATTATTTCCTCCCCATCATAGTTCAGAGCTTCATCTTCATGTGATTTCAGGTCAATACTGGTTGGTTTGTTCAGCTCAAAATAATTCGAATCGCTGCTAGCAGAATCTTCCTCGTCAGAAACATCTTTACCTGCAGTTACAGCCTCGTTTAAAGGGACAGACAGATTCAAGTGACTTCCTCTGATCCTTTCGTGACAAATAATCAGTACGCTTAGAAACTGAAGTGCCAATCTGTTTAGCTTGAAGGAAGGTCTCTATTTCAAAGCCTAGTCTGTCCACTATTGAATTCAGTTCAGGAAAACCGGACTGAGCTTTATCTAGCTTCATCTGCATCTGCTCGTCAAGCCATGATTCAGATATATGAAAAATCAAACGATCATTGTCAGTCACTCCTGTCCAATCTTCATCGGATTTCTGTCTTAGTCTATGCACCTCCTGTTGGTAGCTTTTTATTCTCCTTGCAAACTCATCGCAAAGATCTTCCAAAAGCTTCATCGACTTCTTTTCCCTTTCAAGATCTTTCAAGGCATTAGAAAGAAAAGCTTTCAACTCAGACACTTCCCGAGCCAACTTCCCTCGGATCGTTTTCTTAACTTTCTCTCATCTTCTAGTTCATCCCTTGCCGACTGTACAACAGCATGAACTCGGTCCTGTTCTTTACTCTTCCTAACTAATTTGTCTTCGGCAATCTGCTTCATCAAATCATCAATTTCGCGTCGACATGCTTGCTTATCTCGTAGCAAATCCTTGATCCTAACACGAGCATGATCTAATTCCTTCTTCAATGCTTTTATCAATGATACATTGGATGCATGTTGTTCTTCCAGACTCCAAATATGGTTTAGTACTTTACAGCAGTTCTGTAGATGTTTTGAGATTATAATGCGAATCACCGATTCTTCCTCTAAAACTTACGAAACTGCTAGGTGTGGCTGCAGTATTATAAGATGCCACCTGAAAATGGAGGAAAGGCATGTCGAAACTCTAGATGTATTAGAATGTGAAAACCAAGTGGGAAAGGCCAACTAATAAGCAAACAATACAATGAGCGATTCCTAAGGCGGATCTAATTTAAGTAAGGCATTCCCGTGTTCAATTTCCACACTGTTATTTCTATTAATATCAATGTGTAAGAAATCCTACTTGAAAATGCTTTTTGTGATGGTTTTTATCTCAAATATCACCATACAAACTCGATTCTCAAATGTTTTCGTAAGACAAGCATGCTATATATTTATATGACAATTCATTTCTGTCAAGTCATTTCAAGTTGTTTATCGCCAGTTAACTAACAGTTTTCATCTGCAGAGGGGTCATTTTGACCAAAAATAAAATATTGAGGGCTAAATTGCTTAAAAAGAATAAGGGCCAAAGTGACAATTCATTCAAACATTAAGGTCATTTTTTAGCATTATGCCATTTATTTTGTGATTATTTCATTAAGTTTGACGAGAAACTTCCGTGAAATTCATTTCATTCACAAAAGGAAGTGTACTAAATTTCTTTTCAAAATGTTCCTTTCGTTTTTGGACGTTACTCCTTATACGCCTTTTTTTTCATTAAAAATTTGATACTTTTTTTTATCTTGAGTATTAGCATATTTATAAATTGAGTTTTTACAAAATTTACTATAAATTATAATTTGAGTTTCAATACTAATTAATAGATTAGTTCAAGTGGTAAGTAACTTAGTATATTTCGTTGAAAGACTTATCTATTAAAATTAAATGTACAACGCGAATCAATCTAAATTAATTAAGACAAAACCTTAAAAAACAAGAACAATGTCAAGGAGAAGGGCTCTTGAGTTGTTTATTTTGTCCTTCGCTCGTATACATAGGCGGACAATAATGACCTAATGGGTCAGAAGAGGTTTGCCTTTATTTTTTTTTTTTTTACAATTTTCACTAAATTTTACTTTGAAAATTTTTAATTAACTCCTTCCATTTTTTAAGTTTTCATTAAATCTCAAAATTTTTGAAAATTTTAAACCAAACTTTTAAAATTTTCAAAAAATTTAAGTAATCCCAATTTTTCCGAATCCGCCACCACTCCTACACCTTTCCGGTGGGCTTTTAATAGGTTGGTTTGATGGTGTTTTATTCAATCTTGAATCATTCTCAGATGGTGAAGGTTTAAAAAAAAAATGAGTTTTACAGATAATGGGTTGGCTGATGAAGGAGGTTGACAGGTGATTAATTCGACATCTTATTTTGATTGATCAAGGTGAATTTTATTTGGTTAAATATCACATTGCACTGTTAGAAATTTATCGGCCGGATAATTAAAACAATAAGTTCCTCTAACGACGGCGACAAAATTGTAAAGATTTTTTCGGTGACCAAAATAAAATACCCTAAAAGTTGGATGACCAAATGAAATAGTTTCCCATTGTGTAAAAAAATTCTTTGTAAGAGGCTATTTGTCGTTTGCCTATTTGATTTGTCAAGCAGCGCAACTTAAAAAGCATAGGCCTTGTCACACTGAATAACTCTAACCGGATAACATAACATCAGTTTTGAGCGAGAGGATTGAAATCCAATCCATTCCCGGTTTACAGTGTGAGCTTAGGGTTTCTACATTATGGCTTCCCTCTGCTCCAATCTTCGCACTCCATTATCCTTTCCGGTTCAACATAAGGTTCCCACTTGTTTTTTCATCAAGTAAGTCATCATCTTTGTGTAAATTGTTCTATAATTATATGCCCCCTTTCGGTTGATTTTTGTACTTCTTTCTGTTCACTGTCAAACTCCAATTTCTAAGATTCACTTTATGATACTTCTGCGTTCTGCTGTATATAATATGGGTTTGATTTAGTTTTGAATTTCGCTGTTGTTTTCTGTGTCTTACTCTTCTAATTTTGTGGTTAATTGCTACTTTAATCTAATGATCAAGTGTTAATTTGTGTAAAGTTTTTCTTTTTAATCCAACCCCATATGGAAGCATTTGTCTGATGATTCATGAAAAACTGATATCTTAGATAACCATTTCGTCATCAAGGATGGTGCTATTTCTAAAATTCGGATCTTGAAATGCTGTTCGGAAACAATGAAATTCTAAAACCTTAAGTTTCATTCTTTGTTTTACAGTGGCAAGGTAAAATTCAATCCGCGTAAGGTGTCGACGAGAACAATAACTTGCAAGAAAGCAAGCTCAAGGGGGCCTGAAACTGATAGGGTAGTCAGAAGTAAGTTTGAAAAAACTGCGGCGAAGCAGGATGACAAGAAATTTGTTCACGAAGGTTTAATCACCGAGTCACTTTCCAATGGTATGTTTCGAGTTCTTTTGGACAATAAGGATTTAATTATAGGTTACCTTTCGGGAAAGATAAGGAAGAATTTTGTTCGTGTATTGCCTGGAGATAGAGTTAGAGTTGAAATGAGTCCTTATGATTCAACCAAGGGGCGAATAGTTTATCGGCTTCGTAACAAGGATGCAAGTGGATAGCAGGGTAGATTTCCCAAAAATCTATGCTGTTGCAATTTGTTAACATTCAGTAGGTATTGAGGTGAGGAACCTCCAACTATGAAAACAGGGTTCTGTGGAGAGTATATGAGAAGAAGCAATTTGATATCCTTTGAAAAGCACCTATACCGGTCAAACTTGATTCATCATGCTAAAGTTCACAGCTTATTGTGATCGAAGGATTAGTATGGTGAGTTTCTTTGTAACATGGCATCGATTTGGACAAGTATTGCCCTCTCTAGGAGCTTGGCTGATTTAAATATTGACGAGAATTATTCTTGTCTTGTAGCCTTACTTTTGAAAGACGGAGTTTTATGATCACTTTCAACCTTCCTTTCAATTGTTTCAGTGAATTTATTTGTTTGTATTCTTTTTGATTGGCAATGTTTTCATATAGATTTACATATTAAAGAAAATTCATTGCACATGGAAGTACTTTTCAACCTTGATTTTCAGTTAGCTGAAAACTGGTGATACCACCAAGAGTGCTTACGGGAGGTTTTAAGAGATATCTTGTATTAGATTATGTAGCTGCGTTCCAGACCATAGATTGGCTTACCAGGTTGTTGCAACTTTTCGAGTAATATGAATGGCTTGAGAAAGCCATAGCTGGTTATTGGTGGAATCTGGCTGAGCCATTGGAAAAGTACAGACACCAACAAATGCGAATGGAGTCTATCCGGCCCAACAGATGATTGCCGAACTCGTTTGAGGGAAACTAGAACTGATAGAGGAGCAGCAGTGCTGAGCTATAGTTCCTTTCTACAAACATGACCCAAACTTGAATATAGTCTCTTATTTCTCTTCCTGTTATAGGCAGTCCAGGTGAAAAAACTCAAAAGGGAAATTTCCCTCAAATTGACTTGACCCTGCGCCTAGTAATTTGCCTTACGCTTTGAGGAGGCTTGGTTTGGTAGAAAATTGGAATGAAGAGAAGGAAGAAAGGAAAATGATTTACAGTGTACGGTCACTCAACTGTATATTAACAAATTTAGCTCATTAATTATATATTTTATCAATTTAATCTTAATATTAAATAAATCAACAAATTTAATCTTCTAATTTTAAAATTATGTCAATTGGATTCCAAAACTTTTCACTGTTTCAATTATCACCATCCATATCAACTAACGCTCAACTTTTTAATAAATATGTGGATGTTTTCTTGATCCCAAATGTCGAATGCAGCTCACATTTTCTTCTTCAGCTTTTCAGTTTTTCGTTTTTCAATTGATGGAATTGCTTTTGAGCCTTGTAATGAGTACTATTGTTCCAAAAATGGTGGTTTTTTATGTTAAAATGGAAGCTTTTCTTCTTTCTTTGGTTCTAGAAATGCTCCCTTCAATAATAATCGCAAGCAAAGAAGCCTCGTTTATGGATTTATAAACTTTAGCTTCTTGGTTTTCTGGAATTGGATTTAATTAATGGATTAAAAAGGAACTTGATTTCTAGACAAATTTACAGATCTAAATTCGAATAATTCAAAAATTACAGATTCAATCTGCTGTTATTCTTGTTTGATGCAAAATCTCGAGTTCAAACCTGGACAATCGTTTCCCTTGCCCCTAGTGAAAAGGAAGAGTTATGGTGAGGGCTGGTTGGGAACCCACATGTTCTTTGAGCTTTATAAGAAAACCCATGGCCAGGTCCAGTGATCAAAAGCAACAAGAAATCTGGAGTCAATCCAATATCAAGCCCAACCATTGATTTCAAGACTTAAGCTTTAAACAGTTGACAACATGCAATGCAGGTAAAGATAACGGCTGAATTTGTATTGGCGCTATCCTCCTACTTATCCATCTCCCAGTCCCAGATTATATCTGTGGCCATTAATAGTCATTTCAAAAGGTCTAAACCAGAACCACAGCTTTAAATGAGACTGAAGCTAGAGAGCTGCTGCCCGAGAAAAATGAAAGGCATAACGCTGAGGGAGAGCAGCTTGGTTGTTCATCCACTGTTACCTCCATGTCCTAAAACTCCCAACTCTTTAACCTCTCATTTGCTTTCTTTCAATCTTGATTCTCTCTCCAAGAAGCAATCTTCCAAGCTATCTTCTCGCCACCAAAGCTTCCTTTTCTCCAGGTATACTTTCATTTATTTTTCAACCCATTTAAGGGTCACTGGCTCACTGCTTTGGATCTTCTTTTTCCTTCTTGTTCTTTTGAAGTTAGGACCATGTCTATCTATTTGTACCAAGAATTTTTGTTTTTATATGTAGGTGTTACAGAAATTGTGTTTTAAGCACATGTGAGGAGTGGTTTGGTGATCTTCTGCAAAAGGTCAGTGAACGTCGGCATGGACTGGTAAGGATTCTTAAATCAAGTTCCTTGCTGTTTTGTTTCAGTGAATTTCAACAAATATTTAGACAAGTTCAAAAGTAAAGTGCTTTTATGTGTTTATCGAAGTGCTTCATTTTTCTTCCAGGAACATAAGTATGTTGATTGCAAGAGAAGGGAAGAGAGTATAGCATTGGGGCACAAATCAGAAGATTGTAGTGTTTCATGTACCTGTTAACAATAACTTCAGAATTGGAGACTTTACAGCTACAGATTTGGCTGTCTCAACTACATTGTTCAACAATGCACTAAAGTTTATGGTTCTTTTTGGGTTGCTCACATTCGAAGGCTCACTACCCGCAGTTGCTCTCCCGGGTATTGCTAGTGGATTGCAGTCAATTCCTTATGTAGGAGACCTTGGTGATATTAGCACAGGTTTTGCTTCAGTGAGGAAATCTCCCTTTAACTTCTATATTTGTTGCTTTTATTATTTAAATAAAGGCGTATGCATGGTTATTCAACTTCGTTGTGGCGAACTTATAGAAAGTAGAAACTCTTCTGTTAACCATTTAGAACTAAACTGATCCCAGTGTTCTTTAAGAGTTGTAATGTTTAGGACTTATCTTTTCAATCTAGGTACATGGCTGATGTGATTGTTATGGTTCTGACCACTCTCTTAGTTGTAAACATCAAATACTTACAAATTAACAGTTCTTTCAGAAGGAAAATGACTGAAGAAAACCAATGCTAAACTTCCTCCAGTAGTTTAAAATTTCTGCAAATATGACCACACAGCTTGAATGATAGTAATGGAAGCATTTTCTTTTTTTTCAGGCATTCTTGCTGATATTTTTCTCAGAACTGGGAGACAAAACCTTTTTCATTGCAGTAAGACTGAACCCTTATTGTAATATCTCGCTTGGTTTGAGAAAGAATCTGTCAATCATCGTATTTGAATCCTTCTTTTCCTTTATTACATGTACACAAACTGTTGAGTTCACCCCAATTTGCATGTTTATATATGCAGGCACTTTTAGCTGCTAGAAATTCTGCTGTTGTAACTTTCATTGGGACTTTTGGAGCACTTGCGTACGTTGTTCTGCCCATGCATGGTTATTTATAAGTCCTTTGCATTTTTTAATTTCATTAAATGAGATGCTCATAGGTGTGTGCTTCTCTCAGAAAAGACATGGAAATGTCGTTTTAAATGATGAAGTGTTTATCTATTATGTGCAGGGCAATGACTATCGTATCTGTTGTTCTCGGAAGAACTTTTCACTATGTCGATGAAATCCTTCCGTTCAGGTTTTTCCCTTGAGATTTCTTGGTAGAATGAATGTGAAGACTTGACTCTGGTTTGATGAAATCCTTCCGAAATTTGTAGATCATGAAATTCATATTGCAAACCACTAAATGTATAATCTTGAGACCTTTTCCAATATGTTCGACCTAGGATATTTGCAATGTAAACTTAATCAGTGGAAGAGTTGCAATTTTCTGCTCTTCTGAAAATTTTGAAGTATATCATTACACTTTTAAACAATCATACGGTTCAAAAAAGCTAGAATGACTAGATTGTTTTCAAAATTAGCTTGGACCAAGCATTTTTCTTATTCTGATCCTTAGTCTGGTCGGTTTGAATGTACATCTTTTTCTCTAACATCTGACTATTAATGCCCAGGATATAGCTGCAGTTTGCCTTCTGGTAATATTATCTTCCAACTTTTGAATTAGGCTTTATTTTTCAGGTAAAGATGGGAAAGCAAGCACATTATATGCTCAGGAGTGTAAGCTACTGTAAAAAATTGCAGGTATACTTTGGAGTTTCAACATTGCTTGATGCTGCTTCAAGTGATAATCAAAAAGCAGAAGATGAACAAAAGGAGGTTAAATCACCCCTTGGCTTGGATATTCAAGCTCCAATATTGATACTTTTTTTTTCTTGTAAATGATTTCATTCCAGAGTTAATTTAATTGAGTTTCACATCTTGGGGTATCAAACAGGCAGAATTAGCAGTTTCAGAATTTTCTGGAAATGGAACTGGGATCTTAGCTGCTGCTAGCACTGTTATTAGCACTTTCTTCTTGGTTTTTGTTGCCAAGTGGGGCGATAAATCATTCTTCTCCACGATTGGTTAGTGCCATTGCTAATTAATTTATCATAACTTCAATTAGTCATGAATCATTGCTCTCTTGTTATGCATGCTTCACAGCCAACACTAAAGATCATTATTAAATATTGCTAATTGATAATTGACTTGTTTAGATCAGTGCAAAATACTTGGACTTTGTGGATGCACATCTTCAGTCTTAAAAACTCAAGTTAATTGTCATCAGAAAAATACATGTTGATTACTTAAAATGATGGCAAAAGGCAATGTAATTGAAATCTGTTCCTGTGAATTCCAAAGCACTTGGTTTTTTTTTTTTTCTTGCTGTCAGGAAATCTGAAAATGAAATGTTTTGGAGCTTTCAATGAGGATTATTATCTAATCATAACAAGTTTAGCTGTTGAATTTTCTCAAACCAGAGTCAGGTCCTCACATTCATTCTACCAAGAAATGCTGCCTCTCCATTAAGTATTTGTCTTTTCTTTTCATGCAGCACTAGCGGCAGCCTCTTCTCCTCTTGGAATCATTGGAGGCACACTGGCCGGTCATGGTGTCGCTACTCTGGTAACTTATACTTGAGCATAAAAGAATAAACACAAAAAATAGTTGTTCTTTGATTCCACATTGCACAGACTCTACTAGTATATTTGATAGTCCTGCTGCTACAAATCTTTTGTATTCTGTAAACTGCAATTGTGAAACATTACTCATCTGAACAACCTTTTGACTTCAGTTATCACTTATCAGGACCCTTGTTACCCAATTTCCACTTCATTTTACAAAATCATACCGAAACAGAAAGACCTGAGTGACTTGCAAATTCTTTCTACAACTTGCTGTTTCGGGAGGATCTTTACTAGGAACATTCTTATCAGAGAAGGTAAAATTTAAGGTTTCAACCTTTTTCATCTGTTCGTCAAAGGACATCATGGGGTATTTCTTGCCCATATCCTGGATAGTTCAGTGCTTTCAGGCATTCTGCATAGATTTAGAACAACCCTCATAGAGTTCAGAGTGATTTTAAACTTAATGGTATCAGCATTTCAACCTTGTCTGATTCCTTTTTCTCATCAGGCCTAAATGGCAAGTTATTGCCATAAATCTCCTTAGTCAATGGTGACAGATATCAACTGCTAATTTTAAGCAATGAGTGATAATTTAGCTTTTTTGAGTGCATTTCATTCATCAAATGCAACTAAGAGTCTTCCTTTGATTCATGTGCAGGCCATTCCCTACATCGGCGGCGGTACTCTCTTTCTTGTCTTTGCTTGTTTGAGATTGTGGATTAGAGGGTGGGGGTTAAGAAACTAAAATCACATTCTTTGTGAAATTATTAATTAAGACTTAATTCTTTGCTCCTGTTATTGATTATATCTGCTTATAAAGTTACTGAATTAAATCTTAGCTGAAATTTGGAATCACAATGAAATACTCTGATTTCATGCATAGCCATAAACCCTAAAAAGTAATAATTGAATATAACAACATTATTCTCCAGAAACATATGGACTAATTGAGAAAGATATCAACTGCAATGCAAAAGTGAAATTTGGATTGGGAATCTATTCCAGGAATAAAGCAATGACAAACCCTGTTTTTCTTTCATATCACATGATGAAATCAATTAAACCAAGAATCCTGAAAGTAGGCTAACTTGCATAGGAAATTTACGACTAATGAGAGAGGTCAACCAAGATATTGTAGGATACCACTTCTGAAAATCAGGCTCCAGGGGGTGGTTCTGCTGTGCGGCACCTAAAATACGGCAAAAAACGGCATGACCAACCTAAAATATTTTCTAACATTTCGGTTGTGTCGTTGTTTAGCCGTAAATTAGCCTGTCGTACCTTAGACTCGCCCGGCTCCAGGGTAGCTGGTTCCAAGAACCTACTAATCATTATATGATATGAAGAATTTTGCTCAGCTTTAGCATGTGTAACAAAACTCAATCTCACAACAGCTATATGCAAAAAATAATCGAAAGAGGGTCAAACTGAAATAATACAGGCAACTGACTTGATTATGCCTGGACTGGATCATTATCCAGTTTGTAGCAGCATTTTTATCGATCAATGTTCAAACTTCCATTTCAAAAAGAGTGCTACATTTACTCTCAGTGGGGGAAAAGAAAGAAAATTGACATGGAAAAGTAATTTGTATATAAGAACATATTACCCCTATCATATGTGAAGATAATAACATAGCTCTCGATAAACTCTCACACTTTACAAGCTAGCATCCTCTTCTTTGTTGCATGCTGAACTACTTTTTCTTCTACAGGCAAAACCTTCTGCCGCCTCACAGCATTAGTGAGCTTTCTTGCTGTATTTGGAAGAACACTAGAACCATCACCAAATTCTTCTATCTCCTCTTCTGTTTTCGGTACAAAAAATGGATCCTCAGGAAGTGCTTCCCAGTGACTAAGAACAAGAAGGGCACTAGAAGCCCCAGATGTCCATCTCCTTAGCTCATCAGCAAAACCAAAACTTTCAGAAACAGGCACATAGGCATGCACAGTGAAAAGAGGAGAGCCTTCCTGCATTTCTTCCTTCAAAACTCGGGCTCGCCTCCGGGCAAGCACTGCATACATAGGGCCCAAATACTCGGTTGGAGTATTCAACTCACAAAAGTACATGGCTTCAACAAGCCTAGGCTTCCTCTGAAGCACAGCTCCTCTACAGGCCTCCTTGGCCGCTGTCATTATCTGTCCAGTGAAAAGACCATACTGCTCAGATAGTTGGTTAGGTTCTGAGTCACCAGCCTGCACAGTTGAGGGAGAGATATAAGTTTCAACGACAAAGGCTAATCCCCACATTGGTTCATCACATAAGGGGCCAGCTGCAGTAGCCAGTTGAAACCCAGACATCAGACTACTTTCCAGACTCTCTGCTTCTCCATAGAGTGGTTGAGTCAGTTCCGAAGATGTAATGGCAGCAATATCACTAGCACTAGAATTATCAGCTAAGCCCAATCTCAGAGATACATAAGGAGAGCCATGTATCAGAATAGTGCCATCATCATTAACCATTTTGTAATCCGGAGTGAAAAGGATGTTAGGGCCAACCTGCCTTGGACCAAGTGCCCAGATCCTCCTAAGAAGCTTGAGCCATTTACCTTTGCATTTTTCAGCCTGATCCTTTTCATTTTCACTTCCACATGAAAAATCACTCTCCAGAGCATCACAAATGCGCTTTCTGAGCAATTCAATTGGACTCTCATTTTCACTCAGACTTAATGTATGCATTTCCAAGCTTTTAGCACTCTGCCCCAGTTTACCTCCAATAATATCTGAGAGCAAATCAGCACTTTCATCAAGCACCTTGGTTAGTGTAGGTGGAAGTTTCATGACTTTAACACGGATGGTACATCTTCCATTTGAAGTCTTTTTTTCAACATAGTCTGAACCAGAACTAAACAGTTTCAAATCCTCCACTGCATTAGATAAATCACCCTCAATAGTCTCTTTATAGGACACAAGAGGAGGAGAGACTTCCAGGCTCACCTTTGCAAATCTCTCCTTCAAATCCTTGATGCATCTTTCTAGATGAACCTCACCAGCAGCAGCTAACACATGTTCCCCTCTAGAGGAAACAGTGACCTCCACAAATGGATCAGCTCGATTCAGAAGCCTCAGACCTTTCATAAGAACACCCATATCTGCAGGATCAGAGGGTTCAATTGCAACCCTTAGGATAGGGGCAACCTGAAATACCATACTGGAGAAAGGCCAACAGTTTCTTGTGGACGAAAGAGTTGCACTTTTTAATATATGTTGGCCAAGTCCACGAATTGCCACAATATTCCCAGCCCTTGCACAGGTAACTGGTTTAAGACCTTGACCCATCATCAAATATACGGACTGCAATTCAGCTTCCTGCACATGCTTCTGCATCGATTCCCCTCTCAATGGATCATATAGAGCTGAAAGCACAAAGAGTCTTTGTCCTGATCTAAGAACCCCACTAAAGATCCTAACAAATGCAAGGAAACACTCATCAGATTCACTAATTCCACCTTCTTCAGTGAAATTGTTTAAAATCTCCCCTTGTGGACCTCGTTGGGGAAGCATCTTTGTTGGAACTGCAAACATCTTAGATAAAAAAGCAATACATGGTGCTTCAGGGCAAGAATCACAAGCTTCAACTTTTTTCTCACTAGATCAGTCTCTGCAAGCACATTAGAGTCAGCCCCTTTATCAAGAATCTCTCTTTTGGGAAGCAAACGGGAAACCCTAAGAGACTGAGCAGAAATTGGATCTGGCATACACTTCACCACCATGGACAAAACTGCATCTGACAAAGGAAGCCATCTACTCATGACAGCTTGAAGCAAAATCTTTGGGTCCTTATTCTGCAGTTCACGTGGAGGAATAGACAAATTAAAAGTTTTAATCACTTTGTCAAGTGTCCCTTTGTCCCCATCTGGCTCCAAAGCAGCGTGGTAAACCTGCCAAAGTGGTTCAAGAACAAACTGCACAAACATTGGCCGACCCTTACTTCCTCCACCTATTCCCTTCTTCCCAACAATCATCTTGGTCTTAGGATTGAAATAGCGAGGACCCCAAAGAGCCTTCTGAAGCACAGATGTACTCGCCCCAAGCTTAGAAGCATAAAAATTAGCAAACTCGTTAATTGTAAAACCCCACCCATCCAAAGCGCACATAAATGCCACATTTCCTTTTTGGGGCTGAAAAGTATCCTCCTCATCGTCCTCTATAGACTCCAAATTCTCATCACTCACCTCACCAGAAGGGCCAGCAAGGATGGAATCAACATCAGACAAATATTTCTCCGATTTATATGTACTCATGATCCCATTGACCTCATGAACAATCCTCAATAACAGGTTATAAGCTTCCATAGGGCTCAACTTCAATTCACATATCAACCTATCAATCTTATTCAGAACTAAACATGGGGTAACCTTCTCAATCCAAGATTGACGTAAGACTGCGTGAGTTTGAATATGAACACCCTCAACAGCATCAACCAAAACCAATCCACCATCGCTCAACCGCGCAGCAGTAGACACCTCACTGCAAAAATCCATATGACCAGGGGAATCTATAAGGTTAATCTCATAGTCTTTATAATGAAGAGCTATAGAAGAACTCTTCATCGTTATCGCTCTCCTTTGCTCTTCGTCAAGATAATCCATAAACCTAAGTTTACCAGCTAATTTAGGATGCAGTACACCACCACCAGTAGCGGCTATCAAATGGTCAGCCAATGTGGTTTTACCGTGATCAACATGTGCTAATATGCATATATTCCTAATCTTCTTAGTATCAGAGTCGCCCATTCTTTTTGTTCTTCTCTAAGTTACAACAACAACAAGATGAAGAGCTAAAACCACAAAAATATCACGTGTAACGAATTGGGAATCTTAAAACAAAATTGGGTAATTAGGGTATATCGATTCTCAGGCACTATATATACTACAAAGGGAAAAGAATCCGTATCTGCGTTCAGCAAACGATTTTAGCTCCGACGCAGCACGAAACACCGAAACTCGCCGCTGAAACAGTATCGGACGGGAACTTCAGAGGTATGCTTAAGAATACTTGACGGCGCCGCACGTGCCAGTGGCCACAGCCAATTATTACCTCTGTGTTGCTCGAGACGAGTTGAAGAAGACAAGGTAGGGATTGGGAGCAAACGAGAAAGATTAAAGACGGCGGAGGAAAGGAGATGATGGCGCTCAAACCAGTGCCCTTAATAGGATGTTAAATCTTCGCACAATCTCACAGGTGGTTGCTGCTGCTCTTCAATTTGTTTTTTCGTCTCAAATTGAGAGACCTACAAGTTTTCGCATTGAAAATTAGGCTTCTTTTTGGACGAAGAACTTTCATGTCAGGGCCTTTTGGGTCTTGGATACCCGTTGTAGCCCAATAATAAAGGCCATGGCCCCTGGCTAATAGCAGAAGCCACTGCATCAGCCCATAGTTGAATCGTTTTTTTTTTTTTTGTAAATTTGAATCTTACGAATAAAGGTGGGATTTCTCTTGCCAATGAAAAAGTTCCTCTTTTCTCTAAGAAGATACACATGTACTATGGAGCAATGGATTGGACGATTGAAATTTGAGAAAATATTATCATCGGATTGGTCTAAATAGTAAGTAATTTGATATCGTTTTAAGTAAATTTTAAGTTAGAAGTTTTCTGTATGAAGAAAAATTTTGTTGGAACACTCACTCACTAAAGCCATGTGCGCGATATAGGTTGATCCGGATTAATCAGGGCAAAACCCTGGGAAACTAAAAGGACAACAAAAAAAATTGAGAAAATATTTCTCTTATTGGCATTAAAAATTTATTTTTCACAAGCGGACATAATTTAGAGTTTGGAAGTTTAATTTAAAGTTTGAAAGATTAATTTAAAAGTTTTTAGAATGAAATTTTATGATTTAGAGTTGGCTTAAATGAAAAATAAGTGCCAAAACTATACATTTTTTAAATTTAGGTGCTTAAAGTATTTTTTGTAAAAATAGGTGCATAAAATTTCAACCGTTACAATTTTAAGTGTCTGACCATTAAAAAAATTACTACCCAATAAGAACATGACAAGTAGCATTTTTTATTATTATATTAAAATATTAAAAAAGAATATAATTTAAAAATCTCAAAATTTTTAAATTTTCCAAAAAAACTCAAATCCCTAATACCAAATTCACAAATTCTTCAAATTATCATCGTTGTCGCCGTCGTTGTCATCGTCAGACACCACCAATGCCGTCGTCGGAGGTCATCGCTTATTTTTTCTAATAACTTATCGCCGAAAATCGTCGGTAAGTGTGTTAATCGGACGTCGTTCAAATAGAATCATCCACGCTCACAGCCCAATTGACACGCCTCCTGTTGGTTACCGACGATAGGTAGCTAGAAAAAATGAGTGACTGCTTTTTTCGATGGTGAAAACGGCGGCAGGGACGATAATTTGAAGAATTTGTGATTTTATGTATTAGGGATTTGGGTATTTTGAGAATTTTGAGTTTTTTTTTAAAATTATATTATTTTTAATTTTTTAAATAATAAAAAAAACATGACACTTGTCACGTTATTATTGAGTAACTATTTTTTTAAACGATCGGACACTTAAATTGTAACGATTAAAATTTTAGGCACATATTTTTATCAAAAAATACTCTAGGTACCTAAAATTTAAAATATATATATATAATTTAGGTATTTATTTTTCATTTAACCCTTTAGAGTTTAAATACTAAGATTTTAGAGTTATTAATTTGTATTTTAGTTTTTAAAATAAAATAAAATATGTTTATGTAGTATTCTTTCAATAGAGGTTCGTGGAATAATAATAACCCTTAAAATTTATATAAAAATCGATAATAAAACTTTAAACACCAACTTCAGCAAAAAAAATAATATAGGCATACATAATTTGAACACTTATCCATATTTCAAAAGTTAAAAGAGTACAGGAACTGGAATCAAAGTTATACCAAAACGGGGTATTGCTACTTCCAAAGCGCGTGAATCTTGCACACGCGCGTAAAACCTCCGTTTCTCTTACACTTTCAGTTTCGGACCAACCAAAAAACAAAAGAAAAACTTCCCTTATCAGTTTCCTCTAACACCCTCCTAACTCGCTTGACTCACGTTTGACCTGGTAAAGGCAATTGCCCCCCTTTCTGTTTTGATTTTTTTTGAAGAATGGGTAACTGTAACGGTGCTCCATCCGCCGATAACCAGTCCCGACCGGCCACCAACTCCGGCGGTGATCCCCACCACCATATCAATGTCATACCTGCTGATGCATCGGCTCCAAGACCCTCAAAACCTCCAACCCACCACCAGTCATCCTCCGCCGCCCGCAACCACCACACCGCTACCTCCACTGCTCCACAGATCGGTCGTGTGCTGGGCCGTCCCATGGAGGATGTCCGGTCAACTTACGACTTCGGCCGCGAGCTCGGGCGTGGGCAGTTCGGTGTTACCTACTTGGTAACTCATAAAGGAACCAAACAGCAATTCGCTTGTAAATCTATCGCCACCCGTAAGCTCATCAACCATGATGATATGGAAGACGTCCGCCGTGAAGTCCAGATCATGTACCACCTCACCGGCCACAGGTTTCCCCCACCAAACAAAATCATGATATTATATATCTGATTATGTCATATATATAGCTGTTTTAGAGATTTTAAGTCAATGGGTTTGACAGGAATATTGTGGAGCTGAAGGGGGCTTACGAGGACCGGCACTTCGTGAATCTGATAATGGAGCTTTGTGCGGGCGGGGAGTTGTTTGACCGGATTATAGCGAAAGGTCATTATTCAGAGAGGGAGGCGGCGAATTTGTGTCGGCAGATGGTGACGGTGGTGCATAACTGTCATTCCATGGGGGTTATGCATAGGGACTTAAAGCCTGAAAATTTCTTGTTCTTGAGCAAGGACGAGGATTCTCCATTGAAGGCCACGGATTTCGGCCTCTCTGTATTTTTTAAGCCAGGTAAGCAATTTTGGTTTCTCTGATTCGAAACTGTTTGATTTTTCTAGACGAATTGATGATTACTATTACTGCTATGAAAATGTGAACAATAGATTTATAGATGATAAAAGGGAGGGATACTAAATTTCCATCCTGGTACGGCAAGTTGGAGCTATATGGTTGAATCCATTAGTTGGACACTAAATTTCCTTTTGTGTCTATGGTGTAATGTAATGTAACGTAAAACAAGTGGAGAAAATGTCGAAGAGAACCCGAAAGCATATCTTGCTGGGCAGTTATTGTAGCTACAGTCAATCATTAAGGACTGAATGAAAATCTTCATATCTTGGTCACTCTTAGATGTTTTACAACAAATCGTTACCATTTAATGTTATTCCGAAAATTTCATCTTTTATCAGCAATTTTTCTAACCTAGTAATGTTGGCCAATACGGTTACTTTTCTCCTCAAATTTACTTCTGAAGACTTATTGCTGGTGGATATTAACTAGAAAATTTATTTACTGATGCATGCAGGAGATGTTTTTAAGGATCTTGTCGGAAGTGCTTATTATGTAGCTCCAGAAGTATTGCGCCGACGCTATGGACATGAAACTGATATTTGGAGCGCTGGGGTGATTCTTTACATTCTCCTTAGTGGAGTCCCACCATTCTACGGAGGTACTACTGTTGTTTCTTGTGACGATTAAAAGATCCTCACAATAATGTTGTACAGCCATATCCTTGTCTGTGGAATAAGAGTTATCTGTAATATGAGTACTACTCAGTGATGGATGAGTGAAAGGGTCTCTCATTTATGCTTTTGGTTTTGTATGCAGAAACTGAACAGAGTATCTTTGATTCTATTCTTCGGGGAAATATTGATTTCTCGTCAGATCCATGGCCCTCTGTTTCCAGCAGTGCCAAAGATCTTGTGAGGAAGATGCTTCGAGATGATCCTAAAGAACGGCTTTCAGCGGTGGAAGTCTTAAGTAAGTCTTTTTTTTCTCCCGCCCCCCCCCCCCATTTGAAAGGACCTATGAACATCGCTTACCAATTGCGCTGCAGATCATCCATGGATGCGTGAAGATGGTGATGCATCTGATAAGCCTCTTGATATTGCTGTTTTATCTAGAATGAAGCAATTCAGGGCAATGAACAAACTCAAAAAAGTTGCTTTAAAGGTGAACGACTTTCTCTTTTACATTATGAAATATTAGTATTTAAGCTACAAATTTCATGAAACTGAAAAGAATATAATATAATGAGGAATTAGCAATGATGTGTTCTGGCCTAAATGTTTCAAGTTGAGTAGTACCAAAGACTTCTAGTCTGTTTCTGGCCATTGGTCGATGGCAGCAATGTGGCAACGTAGTCATCATCTTTATTGTTTATTCTTTCCTTCTCTCTTTTCAGGTAATTGCAGAAAATTTATCCGAAGAAGAAATCATAGGTTTGAAGGAGATGTTCAAATCTATGGACACTGATAATAGTGGAACAATCACCTTTGAGGAGTTGAAAGCTGGCCTTCCTAAACTCGGTACTAAGCTTTCTGAGCATGAAGTGAGGCAGCTAATGGAAGCGGTATGCCTTGTCCTTTTATATACATCCTGCATGATAAACACTGTTCTTTCAAATAATTTACAAAGACATGACTTCTAATGATGAATGAATGAATGTATCGATGGGCAACTGTGATTTCCTTTTAGAACCTTTACCATTACTTATTAGTATCAAGTATAATCAGCTTTATGCAAACTCGAGTTCCATGCTTCTATTCTTGGTTGAAAGGACTGTAGGAGCCTCTAGACCCAAGGAACAATGTAGAAGAACCTTTAAACAAAAGGGTCGACGAATACTTAAAATGTGTATAAAGCTCATTATGTAAATCATTCTTTATACCTTAGGTATATTATCATGTAACCTGTTTGGTTACTTCCCCAGGCTGATGTTGATGGAAATGGAACGATCGATTACATCGAGTTTATAACCGCTACGATGCATATGAATAGAATGGAAAGAGAAGAACACTTGTACACTGCTTTCCAATACTTTGACAAGGACAATAGTGGGTAAGCCGCCTTACCGTCTTGTTTATTTATATCTATTTTGTGGTAATTTTCATTCCCCAACCATACGTTATGGCGATGATTGAACTTATTTGTTTACTACTCGATTTAGGTACATTACAATGGAAGAGCTGGAACAGGCCCTGAAGAAGTATAATATGGGTGATGAGAAAACAATAAAAGAGATCATTGCAGAAGTTGACACAGACAGGGTATGCTTCTTCCTCTTTAGAAACTTGTATATAAAAGAAAGAACCAAATCCTCTTGTTTTTTTTTTCTGGCTGTTGTAATTGCGTTCTTCATATTTGATGCACCGTGTTCTTCCTGCAGGACGGAAGAATTAACTATGATGAGTTTGTTGCAATGATGAGAAAAGGTAGCCCGGAGTTGACCAATAACAGACGACGCAAGTAAAGCCGGAATGCAGCTTGCATGTCTGCTGGCTCAAATTCAACTCTACTGGTTTTGTTGATGTATATTTCTTTTTGTTGTGACGACAATCTCACGTAAACTGAGTTTCACCACCTGGAATCGAGTTACAGTTCGTGTTTTTTGAAATTATTAGTGGTTTGTCTATTTTTTGCTGCAAGAAATTATTAGTTTGCCATCAAACTGCAGGGGACTGTAACTGATATATGTTGACGTTTAAAAGAGGGAGAGCATGGTTTCTGGTTTTTGCTTTGCTTACACATTTGAACGTGACAGGCCCATTTGGATGTAATAAAATTTAAATCATGATGTTGTGAATTAAACAACTAAATTTAAAAGATTGTCATTATAACGAGCCTTTGCAGTATTCGATGAATTAGATACAGACAGTGATTATAAGAAGAAAAAAAAGTCCTGCAGCATTGCATGCAATTTGGTGGTCTTGGCAAATGGTGCAAACATTTGCCACCATTCTAATGAAATTATCATAAAAGCAACAACATTTTGATAACAACGGCCAACCAATCCATAAATCACAAGGCAAAGTCAAATCATTCTGAAAAGATATCCGGCACAAGTTGAAAGAACTTTCAACCCAATGGACCCTAACCAACATGCAATATGGCAACATATTGTCTGTCACATAGCATATGGATCCATCGCAAAAACAAGATTTCGAAAAAGATGCAATATTCATCAACATTATGAACCCATTTACTATAAAAGCAAAGGATTAAATTTAAAACAGGGTTCTAACCGATACAGTGTATAGAGTAAAGAACACATTCATGGAAGGCAGCTACCAAATGTAAGTCAGAAAACCTAGCAAAAGAACATCTTGGCCAGCAAATCTAATCCTTCTTCTTTTCCTTCAAAGGTCCCCTAGGAATCTTACTTAGAACTTTTGCATCAAACACTGCATACTGCTTCTTGATCTCATGCATTGCTTTCTCAGCAAACGGATCCACCTTGTCCTCGTATTTCTCATACAGCACGGGTACGGTGTGAAGTAGAACGAAGACTGTTTTGCAAGACCATTGAAACAAAATCAGGAAACCAAAATGTTTATGGGGGAAAAAACACCTAAAGGAAACTGCAATACCTATGTAGAATAGTGTCAAGAAGTTGCACCAATTTCCAACGATAGACAAGACCCACAAGCCGGCAATCACCTAAACAATCACAACCCAATTCCAATATGATTGTCAAATGCATAATAGCATAGCTCAAGCATCTTCATATGAATAAAATGATCAGGAAATGACAAAGCACGCAACGCAACATCGTATCCCTATCTTAATTGCAAATCAGATGAATAATTGCTTGTGATCAACCAAAAAAGGATAACTATCTGGTACAGGTAAACTACATACAGATAGGAACTTCTTGAGATCTCTTCCTGATGCAATATCCCGTAGGACAACAAAAGCCCGGTTAATCTCAAACCTAAGTGCTTGTGCAAACTCCAAAACTGGGTTCTTAGGAATTTGAACTTCAGGGATGTGCGGTGGAGACCTATTCAAAACAACGTAACATTGCCGTGACTGAAAACAAAACAGAATCCAAAGTTAAACCGAAAAGAAGACAACAAAATTGACTGCTTACTTGTTGATGAAGGTAGTAGCATTTGAATACAAGAAGAGTAGTGCAAGAACCAGCATCAACAAATGACACACAAGAGTGAGAAGGTGGTATTCGAGCAGTTCGAACAAAACCCATATCACAGTTGCAACACCAAGCGCTCCTGCTGATATCTTTTTGTTCCTCCATAGGAAAATGTCAGCAGCTGTTACACATACACCCAGTTTCATTAAGAAACTATGCATCATAAACAAATTACACTTAAAAAGGTAATAATTGCCGATAATACTAACTTAAAAATATATCAAATTATTATCATCGGTAAAGGTTATTGACTATGAATATTACTACATTCTCAAACTTTCAAGGAAACAATATAATCCCAGAAATTTCCCACTAAACTTCACCATAACTAATTGCATCAGTTCAGTTGAAGATCTACAAATACCCCTATTTTTTTATTTTCATGCTAAAACAAACAATTAACAGATCGAAGCAAATTTAAACTCAAAACAAAATAAATCAATCAAAACTGAAAGCTCGGGAATTAAAAAAAAAACAACGCATTCCAAAAAGAACGTGCATCAATAATGTTAATTCACCAACAACGGAATCGGTGTTCTGTATACCCTTAACATAGTCCACGCTCTTGACTAGAGACTGATTTTGACTGAAAACCTGATGCCTAAGAGAAACTATTCTAACTTCATAAGCTCTAGAGCGGGAAATACTTCATCAACAAACAAATTTTAAAAAATGAAGAAAGGGGGTTTTGTTAATTACGTTTGCCTCCACCGAGAACGTGGTGAACGGGCTTTTCTCGTCCAAAAAGACGGAAGACCTTGGCCTTGATCGACGATTCTGATGGCTTGTCATCATCGGAATCCGACGACGAATCATGGCCGCGGATCTTCTCCGATATCTTCTCCATCAACGATTCCTCGTGCTTCTTCTCTTCGTGCTCAGCCATTTTTTGAAAAAGTTTTGAAGATCCAAACGAGAAAGAAAAGACCCGAAAAAAAAAACTGAGAAATGAAGATTTCGAGCGTTCTTTCTTGTGCTCGAATCCTTTTTTGCGGCTAAATAGAGAGCGTAGACATTAGATTTAATCAGGACCACTAAATGGAAGATTTAGATCTGGACCGTTGATAGTTGGTAACGAACGTTGAGGATCGGAGAAAACAAGACCGAGGTGGAGCAGGTGAAAAAAGATAAATGAATGGGAAGTTCCGTTTTAATGCTTTATAGGCTCGAGGATTAACGGCGGTTTGATGTTGACGGAGAATGACACAACCAAACGATTATTAAGCCGACACGTGGAGACTCGTGATTCGTGTTGATTTTGTAATAATAGGTAAGTGAGTCATATTAATACTGTGGGTGCATGGGGCAGCAAAGAAAGTCGGTCCTTAATTGTTAAGTAAAATGGTAGACGAATTTAATCACGGATTTAATTGAGATGACAAAGATTTTGTTGCCTTAATAGTATTTAAAAATTAATCTTTATTTATTAATGGGATTAGTCAAGTGATCAACAGCTTAGTATCGCTTAAGCAGGTCTCGACAGGGGCGGGTTTTGACCATCCAATTGGGGGCTATTTAATTTTTTTTGAAAATTTTGGAAACTTAAACTAAAATTTTTAAAGATTTTGAAGGGTTTAATTTAAAATTTTCATAAAAATGCAGGGGTTTAACTAAAAATTCAAAAAAATTGAGACTTATCAAAACTTTTAAAAATTTTAGCAGAGAATTTAATTAAAATTATTTAAAATTTTGAAATATAATAACAATTTTTAAATTTTTTGAAGAGGTCAAATTAAATTTTTTGGAAATTTTAAAAGACTAAACATGAAAATTTCAAACTTTGGGGACCAAGGCCTCTACTGACTCCAATAAAGGTTCACATCTGGGTCTCGAGTTCGAGGTCTTGTGTATGCAAAAAATTCTCGTTGGGAGATTCATCTACCAAAGTCAGAGTTGTGCGCGCGAAATAGTTCGAATTCAGGGATGGACCCAAAGGGAGCCGAAGGGGGAAATCGCCTCCTAAAAATTAAAATTCATATATGATTTAGAAGTATTTTAGAAATTTTCTAATATTTTCTATTGAAAATCTTTTTCCATTCTCCTAAAATTTTATAAGTTCATCCCATCAGAATTTTATAAGTTCGCCCCCTAACATAAAATCTTCCGTCCGTCCCCGTTCAGATTAGTTCAGGCAAAGCAACGAATCTGGAGAACAAAAATATTTATTTATTAATAAAATGTAAATAATTAATCATTAGGTTCGTAAAATATTTTCTTTAAATATTAATTCTTGCGTTCCGTGTGAGGTATGCTTATCAAACCAGATGTTTTATAATGGAATTTCGGTGCGATGTGCCTTCCACTATAGTTTTAAATGAAACGTAGATCTAAGTTTAATAAATAAACATGAAATCTAGACGTCTGTAGCAAGAGATTATGAAATTGACTTTTACATGTTTGTTCGTTACGTTTTGTAAAATTGAAATATAACAAAAAGAATCAAATAATTAAAATATAATATCACGAAAAAAATTGAATAAAAAATATAAACATATCAAGATTTAAAATTCATTTACAATGTTAAATGAAAATTCGTATTAATTACGTCAAATCTTAATGTTAATGGCATAACCCTGTATATTAGGATTGACTAAAAAACCGATCAACCAAATACTTGAACGGTTAATGGAATACAAGTTTAAAAATTAAGAATACACAATCTGAACCAAATTCAATTATCAATTGTTTGAATTATAATCAATCGAAAAATTTAATGACCATTTTGATAATTTTTAAAAGTTCAGTGATAAAAAATGATCATAGTTTAGGGACCTCTGGTATACTTTACCCAATAAATAAAGAAAGGGGTAAACTCCATAGAAAATTATGAATTGGTAAGCACACATTCCCCAAACAAATTTCAAAGATCACAACAGTTTCCTCCACTGCTCGTGTTTTAGATTCATACACTTCATCCAGTCTATGAACCTTCATGCCGTTAAAAATCTGTCACAGGGCTTTGTCTTGATTAACTTAGACCAATTCGACCAATCCGCGTCGTACACCTGATTTTAATGTGTGAGTTTCCCAATAAAAAATTCTGCATATACAAAATATCGAACTTGAAATTTGTTTAAGCGATAATAAGCTGCTTATCACTTGAACCAGCTCCGTTGGTACTTTTGTAAGAGATTTTAAGTTAAGCTATCAGGTGAAAATCCGGTTAGACCATCATGGGGCCACAAGAAGAACAAATATCCTTTCTCCAAACGAAAGCTAACAAAAAATGCAAACAGGAGACAAAGATTTGATGACAAAACAGGCATCAAAACTTCTGTCAGATTCTTTGTCTAAAATTTAAAAGGCTGATATAGGGTTGGGAGATTACCAGTCATATTTGACATTGATGTGGCTGACCCTACCTCCAGCTTCTATATGACAAAGACTTGATAAAAGATGCACACAGATCACGATTCATGAGTACTACTACCATAAGCAAGGGAAAAGTGAGACAGGGTTTCCATCTTCCAACTACTCCCATAAGTTTGTAAAAGGAAAATGCAGGTTCAACTGATGGAAAGATAATGATGTTTATTTTAGGAGATTCGAATTTGAGCAATTTTATTTGCATGATGTGTGTCATGAACATATACTACTTGTAATCACTTGAGACTACTAAAAAATTGCAGGTTCAGCCAAAGGGCTAATACCATATATGATTTTGAACCCCAAATCCCACCCTTTCAGGAGGAGGAAAATTAAGAAAGAAGTAATGCCATTATGCTTCTCTTTTCTGGTGCCTGCTATAACCAATCAAAATATGATCAATGTGCAGCAGAGATGAAATGCAAGTAGAGTTGGTTGATTTCTGCAGACATCTATACATGGACATAACTGATCTTGCATCAACACACAATGTTCAGTTTCTTAATGATTGAGTGAAGAGAACCCAAAATGTCAAATTTTGGCATTCATCTTCACAGAGCATGCATGCATGTCATTAGTAAACAATCATCACATCATGATGATGTCCAAGTAAAATTTGGTATCATACATCACTTCAAAGTCATTAGTTGCTACGTAGACTAAACAGAACTTCAAACACAGGCCAGGCATGTACCATGTGTCACGGGCCATTATCCTCCTATCAAAAGACATGTGAAGAGGATAATGGCCCGTGACAAGTGATATCAGAGTCATCCATTGACTGCCCGATTTCACATCGAGCGTCTTATGGGTGGTATAAGTGTAATCACTCATTTTGTCCGGATTTTAGTATTATCAGTATTATTTCAATAGTAATATTATTAATATAAAATAAATAAAAAATCAAAAATATATATATATAAGTAATATATATTTATAAAAAAGAGTAAAAAAAAGGAAATTTGCGTAGAGCCTAGAGCTCTATGTCACCCAAACTCTCCCCCACCCCTTTGAATTTGCCTATAAATAGGCAGGCATGGAATTCGCGCAAGAAGCAGAAAATAAAGTGGCAAAATGGGGCTGGCCATAAAGAGAGCAGTGCTCTCGGCTAGCCCAGGGCCAATGGGCAGTCTCCTCGGTCCTAACCGGTTCGATCGGGGTCCTATTTTGGATCCGGTCTAGTTATTTTTTGGAGAGGTCGTCGTAGATCTTGGTGGGGTTCAGTCGGGGTTCGTCATTCGAACTCCTAGTTAGGTATATTTTCTTTCCTTTTTATTTGTGTTGTAATTTTTATGATTTAACGAAGTAGTAGTTAATTTAAAATTGTGTTTTTTAGTTTGTATGTTTATTTATGTTTTAGATTAGTATTTAATATGTTTTAAATTTATGTTTTATATTAATATTTTATTTATGTTAGATTTGTTTTTATTTATGAGTTAGATTAATATTTATGTATGTATGTATGTTTTAGATTAGTATTTTATTTATGTTAGATTTGTTTTTATTTATGTGTTAAATTAATAGTTATGTATGTATGTTTTATATTAGTATTTTATTTATGTTATATTAGTATTTTATTATGTTAGTATTTATTTATATTTTTATCGTAATGTATTTATTTATATTTGCCATGTTTTTTTAAGTTTGCATAACGGACATATATTTTGTCAATGCGGTGCCCTTTTATCCGAGCGTAAATGGGGCCAGTATCAGGCGTAGTGATAGTGGTTGGGCGTTTACTCTCGGATAACGGGGCCCTTAAAATCTACTCGCATTTATAACCAAATTTTAATTTAATCGTCACTTTAATCCGGAAAGTTTAATATTAATAAAACGGTAATTATTAAAGTACCAATTTTGGGCGGTGTGGGGGTGCTAATCCTTCCCCATCCGTAACCGACTCCCGAACCCATCAATTTTAAATCTCTGGTTTTTACGGTGTTCGGTCCACCTTGAGTGGCCGTGGCGACTCCATTTTCAAATAAAACACGGGTTCTGTAAAACTCCTGCGGAAGACAATATTTTCAAAGCAAAACAAAATATAAAATAAAATACATATTTTTAGCGAGAGGGACATCGCTACAGATGGTGACTCCGCTAGGGAAATTTTTGTTTTTCAAAAACAAATGAGAGTCGAGCTTTTTTCAAATAATTACCGCTTTATTAATATCGAAAATTTTGGATTAAAGTGACTATTAAACTAACATTCGGTTATAATTGCACATTTGTTTTAACGCATTTAAAATATGGCATATAAACCCGTTTTTTTAAGTTAGGGGAAAACGCTAATGCTTTTGTGGAGATATCGTTCTCCCGTATGGGCCTAGTAAGTACCTTCGGGGCTCGAGTACCTTATACTTTCATGAGGATATCGTTCCTTCGTATGGGCATAAGCGAATGGGTCCCACTGAATTGAACCCGATTGAAAGGAGCCTATAATGGGTGATGATCAGGGGCCTTGCTACTCTTAGTAGAGGACAACAAGGACAATTCAGGTACCTCTTAGCACCAAAACTGCATATAGTGAGCCGTAGGAGCCAACCCTTTTAGAGCCATGTGAAACTCTACCCGATTAGTGGTCACCCTTTTTAGGCTCTGGTGCCTTATTTCTTGTTTATGTACAGTTTTTATATATTACTCTATTTATCATTTGTTTTGGTAATAACTCGTTTCATCTTTATTTTATTCTCATCGCATCGATTTCATCTATATTATTGCACAACATCATCACAATCTTAATTTTGCATTGTATCGATTTGGGACACATTTTGCATGCATTCATTTTCAGAATAATAAAACTGATCATCAGGATGCCCTGTGGCAGCAATACTGGGAAAGACAAAAGACTAGTCAATTCAACACCCCTCAAAAAAAAGAAAATAGCGAACATAGAAGTTTTAAATTTGCTACAAGAGCAGTTTCAGACGACAACCTAGAACGAACAAAATGTTGGGTATGCACTCAGAAAGTTGATCGAACCCAGGACAAAGTCGGGGCACCGCCGCATGAAAGGACCAAGATCCCGACATAACCAGTCAAGAGTCAGGGACATCCCTTTGAAGACCAAAAAATCAAATCATATCACATTCATGCATTTAGATTGCATTCATCTTGCATTAAACCACTTTTGCATGCATCATACATTCAGATTAGGTGCATACATTTAAGTCGTCATACATTTAGGATAGACACATGCATTTAGGCATAAAATTAGATACATTCATGCATTTTCGCTTGTACATAACAGGTCTACGAAAGGGATCGAAGAGCCTCAGCCATGGGGGCAACAACAAGACGACCAATCTTAGCCTTAGAGGAGGCCAAACACAAAGAGGATGTTGAAACCTCAATAAAAGGTAATAGCGACAAATTTTGTGAACATTTACTGATTAATGTTTTTTCCATTTTCAGGTCATACCTCTCCGCCAGTAGAGCAACAGAAGTAGCTTTTTTCAAATCTTGCCTTCGTCATTGTTGATAGGCCAACATTTCTAGGTTTTGCTTTACCGCTGATGGTGCAACAATATAGACATCCTGAAGATCTTGTTTTCTCCGTTGATGGTGCAACAAATCTGAACCTTTCCCCACGCAGATCGAAATTCTATTTAGGTTTTGTTTCTCCGTTGACGGTGCAGCCAAACCTAATTTTTTTCTCGAGTTTTACTTCTTTGTACAGTTCAAGAAAAAAAGAAAAAAATCATCAAAAAAAGAAGAATTGAAAAATTTTGAAAAACAGAGAAGAGAAAAATTCAAAGAAAATTTGAATAAAAAATAAAAAAATCAAAATTTGAAAAAAATCAAAAATCGAAAATAAAAAAAAATCAAAATGAAATTTATCAACTTTCATCATCCGATCTAGTTCTCCGCTGATGGAGTGGCTAGGTCCAAGCTCCATTCGTCCTCATATCCTGCTCTCCGCTGATGGTGTAGCCAGTTCCAGGTCGTCATTATCTGATCTATTCCTCCGCTGATGGAGTGGCTAGGTCCAAGCTCCCGTCGTCCTCAGATCCTACTCTCCGTTGATGGTGTAACCGGTTCCAGGTCGTCATTATCCGATCTAGTCCTCCGCTGATGGAGTGGCTAAGTCCAAGCTCTCGTCGTCCTCAGATCCTGCTCTCTGCTAATGGTGTAGTCGGTTCCAGGTCATCATTGTCCAATCCAGTCTTCCGTTGATGGAGTGGCCGGGTCCAAGCTCTCGTCGTCCTCAGATCCTGCTCTCCGCTGATGGTGTAGCCGGTTCTAGGTCGTCATTGTCCAATCTAGTCCTCTGTTGATGGAGTGGCCAGGTCCAAGCTCCCGTCGTCCTCAGATCCCGCTCTCCGATAATGGTGTAGCCAGTTCCAGATCGTCATTGTCCAATCCAATCCTCCGCTGATGGAGTGGCCAGGTCCAAGTTCCCGTTGTCCTCAGATCCTACTCTCCGCTGATAGTGTAGCCGGTTCTAGGTCGTCATTGTCCAATCCAGTCATCCGTTGATGGAGTGGGCGGGTCCAAGCTCTCGTCGTCCTCAAATATTGCTTTCAGCTGATGGTGTAGCTGATTTCTGGTCGTCATTATCCGATCCAGTCCCTCCGCGATGGAGTGGCTAGGTCCCAGTTGCTGCTATCTTACTTCTCCGATGATGGTGTAGTAGGGTTCCAGTTAATGTTCTGCTTCTCCGTTGATGGCGAGGTTAGATCCAACTTTACTGATTTTCAAGTTCTCTTTATTAATGTTGTAGCTAAAAAAATCAAAGGAAAAAGAAAAAAGAAGAAAAAAAGAAAAAAAGAAGAAAAAAAGAAGAAAATCAAAATGAGCTTTCAACCCTTCGATCCTGCTTCTTTGTTAGAGTTGTAGCTGGATCAAACATCAGAACTTTCATCCACCGATCCAGTCTCTTCGTCAGTGTCATAGTTGGATCAAATCTTCAGACCTTACCTCTTCGTCGGTGTTGTAGCTTGGTCAAATCTAACTTTCGGTTCTGCCTCTTCGTCGGTGTTGTAGCTGAACCTAATTCACTAACTCTCGGTCTTGCCTTTTCGTCAGTGTTGTAGCTAGACCAAATTCACTAACTCTTGATCCTGCCTCTTCGTCGGTGTCATAGCTGGATCAACATTACTAACTTTAGACCATGCCTCTTCGCTGGTGTTGTAGCTTGGTAAAAATTTACCAACTTTCAAGTTTTATCCATGTTGTATCTAAAAAAAGAGAAAAAAAAGAAAAAAAATAAAAAATAAAAGGAAAAAAAAGAAAACAAAAAGAAAAAGAAAAGGAAGAAGTTATCAGTGTTCTGGTCTTGTCTCTTCGTTAGAGTTGTAGCTGGATCAGACATTAGGACTTTCATCCATCGGTCTTGCCTCCTCGTCAGTGTTGCAGCTGGATCGAATTTTGTAGACCCTGCCTCTTCGTCAGTGTTGCAGCTGGGTCGAACTCTCTTTAGGTATTAGCTTATTATCAATAATGTAGCAAGTGGGACTCATTTTGCTTCCCCAACAAACAACCCCACATTTTGAAGGTTTTGCTTCCCCAATAGTGACAAGGTGGATCAATCAATACAAGAAAGAAGACATGCGCCGAAGAGAAAGAAGATCTACCGAGAAAGAAGACACGCGTCAAAAGGAGAGAAGTTCAGCCAGATCGGACAAAAATGGTTATTCTTGTCTTTGCTCTATTCATGTTACACATCAATGAGCAAAGAGGGGCAACTGTAATCACTCATTTTTGTCCGAGTTTTAGTATTATTTCAATAGTAATAATATTAATATAAAATAAATAAAAAATCAAAATATATATAAGTAATATATATTTATAAAAAAAGAGTAAAAAAGTAATTAAAAAAAGGAAATTTGCGTGGAGCCTTGAGCTCCACGTCACCCAAACTCTCCCCCACCCATTTGAAATTGCCTATAAATAGGCAAGGAATTCATGCAAGAAGCAGAAAATGAAGCGGCAAAATGAGGCTGGCCATAAAGAGAACAGTGCTCTCGGCTAGCCCACGGCCAAGGGGCAGTCTCCTCGGTCCTAACTGGTTCGATCGGGGTCCTATTTTGGATCCGGTCTAGTTATTTTTTGGAGAGGTCGTGGTAGATCTCAGTGGGGTTCAATCGGGGTTCGTCATTCGAACTCCTAGTTAGGTATATTTTCTTTCCTTTTTATTTGTGTTGTAATTTTTATGATTTAATGAAGTAGTAGTTAATTTAAAGTTGTGTTTTTTAGTTTGTATGTTTATTTATGTTTTAGATTAGTATTTATTATGTTTTAAATTTATATTTTATATTAATATTTTATTTATGTTAGATTTATTTTTGTTTATGAGTTAGATTAATATTTATGTATGTATATTTTAGATTAATATTTTATTTATGTTAGATTTGTTTTTATTTATGTGTTAAATTAATAGTTATGTATGTATGTTTTAGATTAGTATTTTATTTATGTTATGTTAGTATTTATTTATATTTTTATCGCAATGTATTTATTTATATTTGCCATGTTTTTTAAGTTTGCATAACGGACAGATATTTTGTCAATGCGGTGCCCTTTTATCCGAGCGTAAATGGGGCCAGTATCAGGCGTAGTGATATTGGTTGGGCGTTTACTCTAGGATAACGGGGCCCTTAAAATTTACTCGCATTTATAACCAAATTTTAATTTAATCGTCACTTTAATCCGGAAAGTTTAATATTAATAAAATGGTAATTATTAAAGTACCAATTTTGGGCGGTGTGGGGGTGCTAATCCTTCCCCATCCGTAACCGACTACCGAACCCATCAATTTTAAATCTCTGATTTTTACGGTGTCCGGTCCACCTTGAGTGGCCAGTGGCGACTCCATTTTCAAATAAAACACGGGTTCTATAAAACTCCCGCAGAAGACAATATTTTCAAAGCAAAACAAAATATAAAATAAAATACATATTTTTAGCGAGAGGGACATCGCTACAATAAGCTCATCATGGGTTTAAACGAGGGAGAATGTCACGCCCTAAAGAGGCGAGAGACATTAATCACACATAAAAAAATAAAAGTCTTAAAATATAAAAGTAATATCTGTGTATATCCTATTAAACATGTCTTTTGAAAAGAGTACAATGACATGTGACACATGCATTAACCTGCCTTTTAGGCTAAGCATGAGAGGATCAATGAGTAGGACATCACCCATCACTCAAATTATATTCCAAACCTTATGATGGTCAACAAAAAGATATAATTCCACTATCTTCAAGGTGATAGCAACTTACCATTTTACCATGTATGCATGCTTCTATGACTTTCACAGACCTGGGAGAATGTGTTTATGTACCAGATTGACCACATTTCTTAGGGCTGTAAATGAGACGAAACAGATCGCGAGTTATTCGAGCTCGACTCGGTCAAAGCTTGGTTAAAGTTCGACTCGAACTCGACTCGAGTTCTTAACGAGCCAAGCTGAGCTACTTGATACCCGATTTGAAAAGCTCGTGAGCTATTAAAAAATATAATATACTATTTTTTATTTTTTATAATTTAAAATCTAAATTCCTAAACTTAAAACCCTAAAATATAAACCCTAAACATAAGTTTTAAACCCTAAAATCTAAATCCTAAATTCTAAACCCAACAACCTAAGCCTCTAAACCCTAAACTAACACCCTAAACCCTAAAATTAACAAACTTGAGTTTACACTACTTATATATCAAAGTGCTTTCTTGATAGGGCTTTAAATGAGACGTGACAGATGGCGAGCTACTCGAGTCTGACACGATCAAAGATCGATCAACACTTGACTCGATTGGGCTCAAATCAAGCTCGAACTCGACTCGAGTTCTTAACGAGCCGAGTCGAGCTCAAATTTTCCAGGCTCATTAAAAATTACTCAAGCTCGAACTCGACTCAAAATCTTAACGAGCCGAGTCGAGCTCAACACTACTCGAGCTCAGCTCGGCTCGGCTCGTTCTCGTTTACACCCCTAACATGTCCATAGCTTTTTGATGGGTATTAAAGTTGTTTAATGCATCATAAAGTTGGTTAGATTCTAAAAGTTCCATTCTTCACTCATAAGTTTCTTTTTTTTATTCAATTTTGGGTTGTGTAGTTCAGAGGTAAATGAGCTAAAGTATTGGAGCTACAGTACTAAACAAACTAAAAGAAGTAAAGCAAAATCAACAGACAGGTGTGGTTGAGTAGCTATGGAATTACCTCATTTGATATTGTAAAGCGTAACGAGAGAAAAATTAATGCAGAAAAATAAAGGTATAAAGTCAAAAAAATACCCATAATATTTGACAAAATAGTCACTTTAGCCCTTATTTTTTTTAGTAATTTAACCTTTAATGTTTTATTTTTGTCAAAATAGTTTCTATGCGGATGAAAATTGTTAAAAAAAACTGGCTGTAAAAAATTTGAAATGACTTGACGAAATGATAAGTCAGCAGAAAAAATATTTTATATTTTTTATAATTTTATAAAATTATTTTTTGATTGATGTAACATTTTTTCAAGTTAACTTATTTGTCTATATGATACTGTCATGTCAGCATGCATTGCCATATAGATTTGTCATGTCATTTCAAGCCATTTATCGTCAGTTAATTGACAGTTTTTATCCGCAAAAGGGCTATTTTGACCCAAAATAAATCGTTGATGGTTGAATTGCTAAAAAAACATGAGCCAAATGATTATTCAATTAAATATTAGGGACATTTTTTGGCTTTATGCCAAAAATAAAATATATTGGCCCTTTTTTAACTGGCTTCATCATTGCAGATTCTACTTGATCACTTTCAGATAATTATAAAAAAGGTTAAGTGTTGTTTTAGCCCACAAAGTTGTACTCAATTATCACTTTGATACCTAAATGATTTTTTGTTTCTGTTTAGTATCTAAAGTTACAAATTCTGTGTCCCTTTGGTCTACCCTGAAATTACATTACAAAATAGAAACAATAAGGGTAGCTGGTAACATACCACATGACACAAAAATGTATATTAAATTAAATTATCTTTCTGAATTTGTATTTCTTTTTTAATTTTGAGTATTATTTTAAATCAATTTATTATACTTAAAAAAACTTCGAAATAAAAATTTGAACAATTTTCTGATACTTTAAAAATGACATTTACTGAAATTTTTACTTCTTTGTGTGTTTTTTAAAGTTTTTTAATCTATTTTTAAATGATATCGTGCACACAACATGTCTCAATCTAGCGTGTAATGTCGCACTTTTGTAACAAAATTTTAGGATTGTGTAATACCCCAATATTGCTTAGTGACTAAAATGCAAAGAATTAAGTTAGTGGTTTTAGTTCAGTGACTAAAACGTAAAATTTTAAAGTTTGGTGGTTAAAGTGAAAAGTTGTGAAAAAGTTTAGGGACCAACATAGTAATTTTCCCAATAAAAATTTTTATGGCAAAAATGAATAGTTTATCCCGGTATAAGAATTTTGGTGGGAATCGAATTTTTGGTAAAGGATTTGTGCGAAAAGCTATAAAGGGAAAAGTTTCGGAAATTTATTCGAATGATTATTCGAACTCAGAAAATTATGAAAATTTTATGGAAGCCTTAGAAAGACTTGAAGAATATGATAGTATAGTTTTTGAATCATTTTTATTTGGTTTAAATTCGATTCTATGAAATTTTTGGTGAAATTGGTGAAAATGGCATTTTTGAAGATAAGTTGGTTCATTAAGGGTAAAAAGGTCATTTCACTCTTACTTTTTGATTATTATTGATTATTTTGGATAAGAAATGATATGTGTTGGCATGGGATTGGTTATAACTCAATGGTATAATGGTCTTTTGACTATTAGAGATTTATATTATAAAATTTGATGTATATTATGCCATTTGACATAATTAAAGAAAAAAGTTGAACAAAATTTTTCTCTTCTTCTCCAAGGCTGCCGAAAACACCATAACTAGGATTCTAATAAAAATCAAGATCGTACCAGCAGACCAGAAAAAGATATAATTCGAGACTAATATCGAATAGGAAATCATATTGCAAGGCTAAGGTGAGTGCATACAAGTTTATAAATTATATGTTAGTTAACATACGTATTATAGGAAGACTTGTGATAAGTCGGCCTAAAAGGTAAAGATTTTATAAAAGCAAAACATATTTTTAGCATGATACTTTATTTTGATGATTTAAAGATTGTGGCATATTCATTATGCTTACACATTTTTATAGTATGATATCTTCATGACAAGTTATTCGATATAGTTTTAAATGGCAGTATACCATGAAAAGTTATTGAACATATTGGAGTATGAACTGTCCCATTATGAAGATGTTTTATATGATAAATGTATGTATGAAATTTGGGTTACCTGTCATTACTGCAATAATTGTTTTAAAGTTTGCCATTGGTAGTAGAATATTGAGTTGGATTATATTGTGGTATACTATTATGAGTTTAAGATGTATTCAACACTTTGTGTCGCCCGTATTTGTCACTTTATTGTGGCGCCTGTATTCGACACTTTGTGTCGCCCGTATTCGTCACTTTATTGTGGCGCATGTATTCGACACTTCGTGCTGCCCGTAAAGGACAGTACTTTATAGTATACAACTCGTACATTAATCACTTGATATTTACCTTGGGCTATATGACTTCATGAAATGAAGTATGATTTTGAGTCAAAGAATGATTGTGTTATGCTATGTTGCATTACAGAATGTATGATTCAAAGAATATTATACTTGTGAAAGTATCATGTTTTATTAAGTATTTTTATAGATGTTACTTTCCTTATGCCTCACTAAGTTATACTTAACGTGTATTTTGGTTATACGCGTAGGTAATCGAAAGTATTAGCGGAGCTTTGCATCAACATCTCTTTTGGAAGGAGATTCTACGTCGACAGGTTATTTTCGGTACTTATGACATTCTGGTTTTGTTTAAGATTAGTGGCATGTACGAAATAATCTGTCTATTTTATTAAAATACCCAACCAGCCTGCCTTGTAATGGTTTTGTCGTGTATATTAAATGATATGTTATATGTATAATTTTTACGCATTATGATGGAATTTTTGTGATAAGATGATATCATTATTTATAAGTTAAAAAAATTAATTTAGTCACGGTTTTTAATGTAAGATGAATTTTGAATTATCATTACATTTTCGACTCGTGTTTGGTGTACGGATACGGGAATGGGGTGTTACATTTATTGGTATCAGAGTAAAGGTTTATCCGGTTCTGGATAAATTTGAACTCAAAGAAAGTGTTTTAAAGAGTACATGCCACTAGGATGTCGTAATTACTTGGAAATGATACTTGTTTGATTGATGCAATTTCTTATTAGTTTAAGTGAATGTTATGAGTACAAATGTCGGAAGGAGAATGATCCTGACATGCTACTCAGCCGATGGGGCTAGAAAATGCCTCAGAAGTCAGAGATGAGGTACAACAGCCTGCGCAGCAGGAGATGCCAGTACAAGATCGTGGCACATTTTTTACAGACTTTGGATGCCATAATAAATAGACCTCCTTGAATTTCTGTACCTAAAGAGTTAAAGAAGTTGCAAGCTCCCGATTTTAAAGGTGATAGTGATGTAGATCCGATGTTTGCAGATTTCTAGTTAAATGATATACAGACTATGTTGACTCAGATCGACTGTGACGATCGAGGAAAATTAGAAGGTGTAGTTTCCTTATTGAGGGAGCAAGCTTTGGTTTGGTGGAATAACGTCACTGCCCGTGTTCATGAAGAAGTAAACTTGCATTTTTCCTCCGTGAGTTTAGGAGGAAATTCATTGGAAATGCCTTCATTTGGGAAATGAGGCAGCAGTTCCTAGACCTTAAGCAAGGAGATCGCTCGGTGTATGAATATGAATGCGAGTTTAATATATTGAATAGGTTTGCTTCTGAATTGCTACCGGACGAAAGAGCTATCACTGATAGTTTTATAAGTGGTTTAGATGCCAGATATCAAGAGGTGTTGGTGGCTATTATTCCCAGGGATTTTCAAGAAGCAGTTAATAGAGCTAAAGCAATGAAGATTGTCCGAGAGAAGGCTGAAAGAGAATCCCAAGGTCAGAAAATAAGTGTTGAGATATCTTTTACTTCTCAATCATCAAAATGAGGTAAAGGATATTCACAACAGAAAATATTTGAATTTTCAGCACCTCAGGAACAAGCGAAGCAAGCTGAAAAATTCAAAAATACTTCGACAACAATATAGAGTTATAGAAATAAACTCGGACCTCCTCAATGTAAGTATTGTAATCGATATCATCATGGAGAATGTTGGAGGATTACAAGAGCATGTTTCTACCGTGGTGAAACGAGACATTTTGTACGTGATTGTTCGGTTCAAGATGACAGATCAGTCCAGACCAAAGGATCGGTTGGTATGGAGAGAGGTCGAGGCTGAGGATCTGCAGGATCATCAAAAGTGGGTTCTAGAAGGGAAACTAAAGCTACTGTAGGTCAATATGATCAAGCTTCAGCTAGAGTCTATCACATTCGGACACATGATGATAGAAATGATAGAGAAGAACCTGATATTTTACAGGTACGTTTTGAAAATTCGAGGATGAATTTTCTTAAGGGGAGAATTATAATACCTCAATATTTGCTTAGTGACTAAAATGCAAATAACTAAAAGTTAGTGGTTTTAGTTCAGTGACTAAAACATAAAATTTTAAAGTTTGGTGGCTAAAGTGAAAAGTTGGGAAAAGTTTAGGGACCAACATGGTAATTTTCCCAATAAAAAATTTTATGGCAAAAATGAATAGTTTATCTCGGTATAAGAATTTTGGTGAGAATCAGATTTTTGGTACGGGATTTGTGCGAAAAGCTATAAAGAGAATAAGTTTCAGAAATTTATTCGAATGATTATTCGAACTCAGAAAATTATGAAAATTTTATGGAAGCCTTAGAAAGACTTGAAGAATATGATAGTATAGTTTTTGAATAATTTTTATTTGGTTTAAATTCGATTCTATGAAATATTTGGTGAAATAGGTGGAAATGGCATTTTTGAAGATAAATTGGTTCATTAAGGGTAAAAAGGTCATTTCACCCTTACTTTTAGATTATTATTGATTATTTTAGATAAGAAAAGATATGTGTTGGCATGGGATTGGTTATAACTCAAGGGTACAATGGTCTTTTGACTATTAAAGATTTATATTATAAAATTTTGTGTATATTATGCCATTTGGCATAATTAAAGAAAAAAAGTTGAACAAAATTTTTCTCTTCTTCTCCAAGGCTGCCGAAAACACCATAGCTAGGATTCTGATAAAAATCAAGATCATACTAGCAGACCGGGAAAGGATATAATTCGAGACTAATATCGATTAGGAAATCGTATTGCAAGGCTAATGTGAGTGCATACAAGTTAATAAATTATATGTTAGTTAACATACATATTATAGGAAGACTTGTGATATGTCGACCTAAAAGGTAAAGATTTTATAAAAGTAAAATATGTTTTTAGCATGATACTTTATTTTGATGATTTAAAGATTGTGGCATATTCATTATGCTTACACATATTTTATAGTATAATATCTTGACAAGTTATTCGATATAGTTTTAAATGGCAGTATACCATGAAAAGTTATTGAACATAATGGAGTATGAACTGCTCCATTATGAAGATGTTTTATATGATAAATGTATGTATGTATGAAATTTGGGTTACCTATCATTACTGCAAGAATTGTTTTAAAGTTTGTCCTTGGTAGTAGAATATTGAGTTGGATTATATTGTGGTATACTATTATGAGTTTAAGATGTATTCGACACTTTGTGTCGCCCGTATTCTTCACTTTATTGTGGCGCTTGTATTCGACACTTCGTGTCGCCCGTAAAGGACAATACTTTATAGTACACAACTCGTACCTTAATCACTTGATATTCACCTTGGGCTATATGACTTCATGAAATGAAGTATGATTTTTGTTGCCCGTAATAAGTGCTACGCAATTGTGCAAGTATACACGTCGCAAGTAATAAAGTGATATGATAAGTATCGACTATCGTCTCCACAGGGATTTGTTTGGGCCACTTTGTCTTAGTTATCGCACTGTAAAAGTAAAACACAATTGATAATTATAAGAGTTCTAACTAACGAATAAAATAAAAGAGCAAGTAAATAAAATAAAGATGTAATAAAATAAGAGGGAATAGGCCAGGTAATCGTGAGTTGAGGTGTGATAGCCGATTGGATCGTCTTGGTGATTGAGTAGCAGCCGGATTGCCAGGGCAATTCTGTTATGATTGCCTAGTCGATTGCCAGGGCAATTTGGTTACAATTGCCTGGTTGATTGCCAGGGCAATTCTGCCGTGTTGCCTGGTCGGTTGCCAGGGCAATTCCCCATCGTTGTCTGATCAGATTGTCTAGGCAATACTCCCGCGATTGCCTGGGCAATTGAGCATTCACTTCCAAAGTTCGGCGAAGCGTTATTCAATGGTTTCTTCTTATCCCCAAGTCGAAACTCTAGCTATTTGTCCATGCCTTGATAAAATATTCCTGCGTGAATCAAGTGTGAACAACAACCAATCTTGCACTCCTCTTAGCCGTTGAAATCCTAAATTATTCCTAAGCCGGATTAGTCTTCACCATCAATTGATTGAATAAAGACCATGCTCATTCGTTTCTTGAATCTAACTCTCCCGATATTAGATAAATAGATGAAGTTACGAGATCCTCTCCCAATTCACTCACAAACAAGATTGAGAACCAAGAATGAACAAACTTTGAAAATTGAATTGCAACTCAAAAACCTAAACAAAATCCAATTGTTTTTTACAACAACAAAACACAATAACCCCAACAAATCAAGTTAGTTCATGGTTGGGTTCAAAAGATATACAAAGAATAATCCCCAAACCATGAATCTAATGGAAGCAAAGAAGAAGAAAAATAAATCGACCAGCCTTCTTTGGAAAACCTCTCAATCGAACTCTCCCTCCAAGCTTTCTCCCTTGTCAAAATCTCTCCCCCTTGCCCTTGATCTTGTCGAAAATTCTCTCCTCTCTCTCCTTGGAGTTGACGACATGGTCTCTAATTTATAGGGCTAGGTCAAAGTCTTTTTTTGAGGAGAAAGTTAAGTTGGAATTAAATTATCTTTAAAGAATATAATTCTTTATTATATTTAAATTCCTTCTAGAACTTCTCCTATCTTCTTGGGATTTAATTTCTCTTTAACCTCTTCATGGAAATCAAACTTTTTTGGGATTTAGCTTTGCTCCACGTCATCAATTTCGACTACCATATCATCTTATTCTTTGTCGAAAATTGCCCTGGCAACTAGCTCGGCATCTCCTTCATGCATTGCCCTGGCAGCTAGCTCGACATCTCCTTCATGCATTGCCCTGACAACTGGTTCCAGCCTTGTTTAGGCAAGTGCTTTTGCACACACACAAAAGCACACCAAAGTAGCATCTTTTTCCACAAAAATCACCAAGTTGTGTAATCAAGCTCAACGGTGGAAAGAAACATGAATTAATGCATGAATTACTAATTATGCAACTAATGTGAGCCTAAGTTTAACAATAATATGAGCAAAAATGGTAATAAAAATAGTACTTTTGAACACTTATCACACCCTCAAACTCGAACTATTGCTTGTCCTCAAGCAATGCAAACTAACAATTACCTACCAAGACTTTAATCGTCAAAGACATGCTTCAAACTTGAATTCAAACCTCGGAACCGTGGCACAAAGTATGATCACCTTTTAATTTTTCGAATAGCACAAAAAATTATCGGAGTCGAACTATAATGCTTGTGACAATGTGTGTGCGTAGTTGTGTACAAGTTGATTTTCAAGATTCTATGTGAACAATAGACTTTTATCAATTTAATTACCGGGGCATTTATTTTTATTTTCACTAGAGCCAATTTCGGGCACCTCTAACAAAGTAAGCAATTTCTCATTTTATTTTAGTCGACTAGAGCCAATTTCGGGCACCTCTAGCGATTCTTTAATGTGCATTAACTACTAGAGCCAGTTTCGGGCACCTCTAGCAAGAAAGTGCATTTACTACTAGAGCCAGTTTCGGGCACCTCTAGCAAGAAATTAACTTTTAATTTTCAATTTTAAATTTACCCAAATTTTAAGCAACCTAAGTTCACTAAGTTTCTTTCAATCAACAAGCCACAACCGTGTAAAAAAAATTAGCATCATAGTAAAATTCTATGTTCTTTTCATGCAATCCTAAAATTAAAGGTTCTTTCAATTAAGTGCAGTGGCAAAAATTCATCATTGGATATTCAACAAGTCTTAAGAAATTAAATCCAATTAAAGGCATGGCAAGTAACATATGCAACCTATATGTGATTGCTAAAGATGAATGCAACTAAACATGAAACTAACTATAAACCAACACCCCCCCCCAAACTCGAGAGAAGCATTGTCCTCAATGCATGTAAAAGTGAAACAAAATTTAAAAGAAACTAAATGAAATGAGTTAGTCAGAGAGGTCAACACTTCGAGTGATAAGTTTCCTTCGTGCCGTTTACTTGATTCATATTTCGGTCGGTGGTTGAATGCTTGTGGCTGGTACCGCGTGAATAGCATTGCTTTGATTTGATCCATGTTTGCCGAGACAGGTTCACTTGCCTGGGCATCAATAGTTTCCGAAGCCATTGTTGTTGCTTGGGCATCGCCAGTTTCTGTTGCCGTGACAACTGTTGAGGTAGTTGTCGGGGCATTCTCTGTTGTGGTTGCCGTGGCAAGTAGCCGGCAGTGAATTTCCTTAGCATAGTGGTTGTGAGTCTTGCTGTGGAAAAGAAAACAAAGAAAACCTGAAAACTAAAGATAATAAAGAAAAATAAAATAAAATATCTCCTAAAAAATAAAAAGAAAAAGAAAAAGAAAAAGAAAATATTGAAACGAGAGCATGCTTATGCATCTCCCAATGTGACCACTTCTTTGTTACGTTCCACATGGGCACCGTTGTAGTGCTTCAATCTTTGTCCGTTAACTTTGAATTCATGTTCGTCAGTGATGGACTTGATTACCACGGCACCATGGGAGAATTGTTTGACAACTTCGAATGGTCCCGACTATCTTGATTTCAGTTTTCCCGGGAAAAGTTTTAGCCGAGCTATTGCTTTGTTTTCTCCTTGTAGATTCGTGCATTGTTATAGGCGAGTGCACGAAATTCTTCTATCTCGTTGAGGTCCAACAAACACTTTTGTCCGGCACTTTCCCAATCCATATTCACGGTCTTGATTGCCCAATATGCCTTGTGTTCGATTTCCACCGGTAGATGGCATGTTTTTTCATAGACAAGTCGGAAGGGAGACGTACCTAAGGGTGTTTTGAATGCAGTGCGATATGCCCAAAGTGCGTCATCTAGTCTTACTGACCAATCATTCCTAGAGGGATTTACAACTTTCTCGAGCATACCCTTCAATTCCTGGTTGGAAATTTCTACTTGCCCATTGGTTTGTGGGTGATATGTCGTGGCAATCTTGTGAGATACACCAAAGCGTTGTAACATCTTGGCGATGAGTTTTTTGTCGAAATGTTTGCCTTCATCACTGATAATTGCTCTTGGCATCCCAAACCGTGTAAATATATTTTTCTGCAAGAATCGTTGTACGGTCTTGGAATCGTTGTTAGAAACTGCAGCTGCCTCAACCCATTTAGACACGTAGTCAACGGCAAGTAGAATGTAGAGGTTGCCGAATGAAGATGGGAAAGGTCCCATAAAATCGATCCCCCATACATCGAACAATTCCACCTCGATGATGTTTTGGAGCGGCATCTCATGTCGTCTAGAGATATTGCCCGTCTTCTGGCAACGATCATATTACTTGTAAAACTATTGGGCATCTTTGTACAGTGTTGGCCAATACAAACCAGATTGTAAAACTTTGGCCGCGGTACGAGTTCCTCCAAAATGTCCTCCATAGGGTGAAGAATGGCATTGTCGGAGTACATTCTGCTGCTCTTCTTCAGGGACACATCGGCGTATAACCTGATCTGCACATTGTTTAAACAGAAGAGGCTCGTCCCATAAGTAATGCTTAGCATCATGGCGGAACCGCTTTTTCCCTTAGTGAGTAAGGCCATAAGGTAAAATACCATTAACAAGGAAATTAACTAAATCCGCATACCAGGGTATTGTCGAGGCATGAGCTGCCATGGTGACTGCTCTCAAGATTGCTAAGGCGTGTGTGTCTAGAGTTGCCGAGGCATACGCATCCATGGTTGTCGATGCGTGCATATCAGTGGTTGCCGCGGCGTCGATGGTTGCCGAGGCATGCGCATCCATGGTTACCGAGGCATCAGAGGTTGCCGAGGCGTGCGTATCAGGAGCTACTGCGGTGTCGAAGGTTGCTGAGGCATGCGCATCCATGGATGCCGAGGCGTGCGTATCAGGAGCTGCTGTGGTGTCGAAGGTTGTCGAGGCATGCGCATCCATGGTTGCCGAGGCATGCGTATCAGGAGCTGTTACGGCATCAAGGGTTGCCAAGTCATACGCATCCATGGTTGTCGAGGCGTGCGCGTCAAGAGCTGCTGCGTCGGCGAGGGTTGTCGAGGCATCCGCATCCATGGTTGCCGAGGCAACTAAAAGTTGCTCATCTGGGAATGCATCACATATCTCTAAATCCGCGTCCTCCTCCCTATTGCGTTCTAAACGTGATAAGTGATTAGCCACTTGATTTTCTGTTCATTTCCTGTCCTTAATTTCAATATCAAATTCTTGTAAAAGTAATATCCAACGAATCAAACGAGGTTTGGCATCCTTTTTAGCAAATATATACTTAATTGTCGAATGGTCCGTATGAACAATTACCTTTGTACCAATCAAATAGGATCGAAACTTGTTAAATGCGAAAACTACAGCTAGTAACTATTTCTCCGTTGTTGTGTAATTCTCTTGAGCACTATTAAGAGTTTTACTAGCGTAGTATATCACATGAAAGGTCTTACCTGTGCGTTGACCTAGGACTGCTCCCACCGCGAAATCACTTGCATCACACATGAGCTCAAAAGGTAGTGTCCAATCTGGTGGAACGACAATGGATGTCGAGGCGAGCTTTTCCTTTAGGGTTTCGAATGCTTGGGCGCAAGAATCATCAAAATTGAAGATTTTATCCTGTTCAAGCAAATTGCACAATGGTTTAGTAATTTTAGAAAAATTATGAATGAACCTTCTATAAAAACCTGCATGTCCAAGAAAGCTTCGGATTTCTTTAACCGAACTTGGTAGGGGTAATCTCTCAATCACGTCCACCTTTGATTTGTCTACTTCAATTCCCTTGGATGAAATCTTGTGGCCGAGCACTATTCCTTCATCTACCATAAAATGACATTTCTCCCAATTAAGGACTAAATCGGTTTCTTCACATCTTGCCAATACCTTCTCTAAATTGCTGAGGTAACTGTCGAAGTCATTACCAAAAATGGAAAAATCATCCATGAAGATCTCAAGGAAGTCTTCGACCATGTCTGAAAAGAGTGCCATCATGCATCTTTGGAAGGTTGCTGGGGCGTTACACAATCCGAACGACATCCTTCAGAAAGCATAAGTATCGTATGGGCATATGAAGATTGTCTTTTCTTGATCTTCTGGTGCTATGGCAATTTGATTGTAACCTGAATAACCATCAAGAAAACAATTAAAGGGTTTACCTACAAGACGGTCAAGCATTTGATCAATAAAGGGTAATGGGAAGTGATCTTTCCTAGTGGCTTTGTTTAGCTTTCGATAATCCATACAAACCCTCCAACCGGTGACAATCCTGGTTGGAATGAGTTCATTGTTGTCATTACTTACCACCGTTATACCTCCTTTTTTCGGTACACATTGTACCAGACTTACCCATGTACTATCAGAGATAGGGTATATGATGCCGGCGTCAAGCCATTTGATGATTTCTTTCATTACAACCCCTTTCATGGCATGATTCAGTCTCCTCTGGGCCTCAATCGAAGGTTTGTGATCATTTTCCAGCAAAATCCTGTGCATGACACTACCGGGCTAATTCCCTTTAAGTCAGCAATTGTCTACCCTATTGCCTTCTTGTGTAGCATCAACATTTTGATCAGCTTCTTTTCCTTCTCAGACTGTAACTTAGAGGAAATAATTACAGGTAATGTTTTATCGGTTCCCAAGTAAGCATATTTTAGTTGCTCTGGCAACTGTTTCAACTCAAGAATTGGTGGTTTTTCAATAGAGAGCTTTTCTAGCTTACCTTCCTTACCTGAGTAATCCAGTGGTTCAAAGTATGTACCTGGTCGATTGACTAATCAATTTGCTTCTTCTTGTTGTTCCTCATCGATCGGTTCTTCATACTCCTCAGGTTCCTCTTGATCGGCAATGTAGTTGCCGAGGCAACTAAATTCCTCGTCGGAGTTAAACTATGTCGTGGCATGGAGAAGTTGGCATTCTTTCGGATCATCGGCATGCCTTAGTGTTTGGAACACATTTAGTTTAACTTGCTAGTCATTTACCCTCATTGTGAGTTCTCCCTTTTCAACATCGATCAAGGTTTTCTCGTTGCTAGGAATGGTCTCCCGAGAATGATAGGTGCATGTTCATTTGCTTCACAATCCAAAACAATAAAGTCAGCGGGAAAAATAAATTTATCAACTTTTACCAGTATGTCTTCGATTTTTCCCTCTGGATGCACATATGATATGTCGGCTAACTGTAGCATAACTGTTGTAGGTCTTGCCTTACCGATTCCTAGTTTCTGGAAAACCGATTTAGGCATCAAGTTTATACTTGCTCCAAGGTCGCATAATGCTTTCCCGACATAGTAGTTTCCAATGGAACAGGGTATTGTGAAACTTCCGGGATCCTTCAGCTTGGGTGGCACGCGATTGTGCAACATGGCCATGCATCCCTCTATTGTGGTAACTGTTTCAAACTCTCCTAGCCTTGTTCTCTTGGACACAATATCTTTAAAAAAATTGGCATAGTTCGGCATTTGTTCAATTGCCTCAACCAATGGCAAGTTGATAAGGACTTGCTTTAGGATATCAAGAAACTTCTTGAATTGATATTCTTGCTTTTGTCGCTTCAACCTTTGTGGAAATGTGGTGGAAGTCGGATATCTTCGATCCTTTCATTGGTCTAGAACCTGGTTGATGGCATTGCTGGGGCAACTGGAGTTGCCGAGGCATTGTCAACTGGGTTGTCATGGCGTGCCTATCGTTAGTTGTCGAGGCATCCTTATCGCCGGTTGCCGAGGCATGCTTATCGTTGGTTGCCGCGGTAATTCTTAGTTCAGCATCTGAGGCTTTGTCGCTGAGATCGTCTTGTTCTTTTTGTGGAGTTTTGTTTGATGAGCGAGCTTGAGCCTCTTTAAGTTGTTGGCCACTTCTAGTGGTGATCGCCTTACATTGCTCATGGCCAGTTCCTCTTACGACTTCAGTATCGCTAGGTAAACCTCCTTGCGGTCTAGTATTCAGGTTTTGAGCAAATTGCCCGACTTGATTTTCCAATGATTTGATTGTCACCTCTTGGTTTTGTAATCTCATCTCGGTCTTGTTAATAAAAGCATCAGTTCTTTTTATGAAGTTACTATTCTCAGCCATATAAGATTCAGTTTTCAACATAAAAGCATTGAGAGAATTTTCCAAAGAACTAGATGTTGTCGGTTGTTGCTGCGGCAACTGTTGCCGTGGCATGTTTTGTTGAAATCCCGATGCTTGTGCATTCTGATTGTTCTGGTTTAGAGCATTGTTGGATTACTCCATAAAAAATTCGGGTGCTTCTTCCAAGCTGGATTATATGTGTTGGACATCACATTGTTGTTCCGGTTGTAATTCCCCACATAAAAGATGGATTCCGGATTCTGCATACATTCAGAATAATCATGGTTACCACCACATAACTCACAAAAGGAATCCATTAGCTTGACCTCCTGTGTGTTGTTTGGTTTCTGTATGTTCTGGACCATCTTGGTTAGAGTGGCCAATTGTGCCGAAATTGAATATGATGATCCCAGTTCATGTATTGTGGCTTGGCGTCTAACTCCTCCTCTTCTAGCAGAGGGGAATTGATAATCATTCTTGGCAAGCCTATTTAGAATTTGCATTGCTTCCTCCGGCGACTTATCTAGGAGTATGTTGTTTGCCTATGCATCTAGCATCATCCTTGTTGGTGTATTTACAGCGTTGTAAAACATTGTTACTTGTGTCCACACTGGGAATCCGTGTAGGGGCATTTGTGTAGAAGTTCTCTATATCGCACCCAAGCATCGTACATGGATTCATCATCTGCCTGCCGAAAAGAAGTAATTTCTTACGAATACTATCAGTCAAATTTGTAGGATTAATCGAGCAACGAAATCACGACAAAGATCGGTCCAAGATCCTATTGATCCGGCAGGAATACTATTTAACCATACTTTTGCCCTATCCCTTAGTGAATAGGGGAATAATCTTAGTCGTAAAACATCGGGGTGACTCCTTATATTTTGAATGAATTGCAAATCTCGAGGAAATATTTAAGATGTTGTCGTGCATCTTCAGTTGCTGAGCCGCCAAATTGACCAATTGTGTTGATCATATTAAACATCACCGGTTTCAACTCAAAGTGGTCGGCTTCAATTTCTGGTGTTACAACTCCTGGATTAAGTCCCTCAAGATCTTCTTCAAGATAGTATCGAATAGCTCTGTTTCGTGCAATAATCACTCCTCCTCCTGCTGGAACATCTTGATTCATATTGCCGTCTTGATTAGCCATTGCTACTCTTAACCTTCGTCTAAGTCTTTGCAAGGTTCGTTCGATTTCTGGATCAAAGGGATATTCTGGTGTAATCGGTCTCGCCCTGGTCATATACCAATGCAAAACCAAAGTTTGTTAACCCTTTGAATCTTAAACAAGAAAAATAAAAAGTGCTAGAAAATATAAAACAAAGTCGCTATTACCAATCCCCGGCAACGGTGCCAAAAACTTGTTGCGCGTAATAAGTGTTACGCAATTGTGCAAGTATACACGTCGCAGGTAATAAAGTGATATGATAAGTATCGAGTATCGTCTCCACAGGGATTGGTTTGGGCCACTTTGTCTTAGTTATCGCACTGTAAAAGTAAAACACAATTGTTAATTGTAGGAGTTCTAACTAACGAATAAAATAAAAGAGCAAGTAAATAAAATAAATATGTAATAAAATAAGATGGGATAGGCTAGGTTATCGTGAGTTGGGGTGTGATAGCCGATTGGATCGTCTTGGTGATTGAGTAGCAGCCGGATTGCCAGGGCAATTATGTTATGATTGCCTAGTCGATTGCCGGGGTAATTTGGTTGCAATTGCCTGGTTGATTGCCAGGGCAATTCTGCCGTGTTGCCTGGTCGGTTGCCAGGGCAATTCCCCCTCGTTGCCTGGATAGATTTCCTGGGCAATGCTCCCGCGATTGCCTGGGCAATTAAGGATAGGTCGATTGCCTGGGCAATTGAGCATTCACTTCTAAAGTTCAGCGAAGCGTTCTTCAATGGTTTCTTCTTATCCCTAAGTCGAAACTCTAGCTATTTGTGCATGCCTTGATAATACATCCCTGCGTGAATCAAGGGTGAACAACAACCAATCTTGTGCTTCTCTTAGCCGTTGAAATCCTAAACTTATTCCTAAGCCGGATTAGTCTTCACCATCAATTGATTGAATAAAGACCATGCTCATTCGTTTCTTGAATCTAATAAAGACCATGATCATTCGTTTCTTGAATCTAACTCTCTCGATATTAGATAAATAGATGAAGTTACGAGATCCTCTCTCAATTCACTCGCAAACAAGATTGAGAACCAAGAATGAACAAACTTTGAAAATTGAATTGCAACTCAAAAACCTAAACAAAATCCAATTGTTTTCACAACAACAAAACACAATAACCCCAGCCAATCAAGTTAGTTCATGGTTGGGTTCAAAAGATATACAAAGAATAATCCCCAAACCATGAATCTAATGGAAGCAAAGAAGAAGAATAAGAAATCGATCAGCCCTCTTTGGAAAACCTCTCAATCGAACTCTCCCTCCAAGCTTTATCCCTTGTCGAAATCTCTCCCCCTTGCCCTTGATCTTGTCGAAAATTCTCTCTTCTCTCTCATTGGAGTTGACAGCATGGTCTTAATTTATAAGGCTAGGTCAAATTCTTTTTTTGAGGATGAACTTAAGTTGGAATTAAATTATCTTTAAAGAATATAATTCTTTATTATATTTAATTTCCTTCTAGAACTTCTCATATCTTCTTGGGATTTAATTTCTCTTTAACCTCTTTATGGAAATCAAACTCCTTTGGGATTTAGCTTTGCTCCACATCATCTTGGGCTTATCTAGTCATCAATTTCGACTACCATATCATCTTATTCCTTGTCAAAAATTGCCTTGGCAACTAGTTCGGCATCTCCTTCATGCATTGCCCTGGAAACTGGTTCCAGCCTTGTTTAGGCAAGTGCTTCTGCACACACACAAAAGCACACCAAAGCATCATTTTTTTCCACAAAAATCACCAAGTTATGTAACCAAGCTCAACGGTGGAAAAAAACATGAATTAATGCATGAATGACTAATTATGCAACTAATGTGAGCCTAAGTCTAACAATAATATGAGTAAAAAGGGTAATAAAAATAGTACTTTTGAACACTTATCAATTTTGAGTCAAATAATGATTGTGTTATGCTATCTTGCATTACAGAATGTATGATTCAAAGAATATTATGCTTGTGAAAGTATCATGTTTTATTAAGTATTTACAAACTTAATTGCCAAATTGAACCGGTAACTTACCTAAATATGACAGCTATTTTTTTTCTCAGATGTTTTATATATCGGTAGAAAAAATATCTGACTTTACTGTTCATCATTGTTCTGGGTATCTTTTTTTAAGTTAAAATATTGAAGACGGTAGAAAAGGATTCCAACTTTATGTTCAAATTCGGATTATAATCCATCCGACTTCAATTTTTTATTCATAAAAATGGATTTTACTGTTCAAAGTCCGAGTGTAGTCCATTCGACTTTACTTTCACTGTAGCAATAACAATATTTTGAAAAATAATCTAGGTGGTATCATACTTCGAGAAAAAATTGACAGCTATATTGTTGTCATTTCCCCAATTGAACCGAAAAATAATAAAAAAAATGATACACAAGATTATTTACGTTTACACATGCTTGTCAAATTTAAGGGGATTGTAATTTAGTTTAAAGTTTAGGGGATATGAGTTTAGGTTGTGAGTTTTAGAATTTAAGATTTAATGTTGAGTTTATAGTTTTAGGGTTTATGGTTAGAGATTTAAATTTAAATGTTGAGTAAGTTTTTACGCATATTATGTATTAAAATATAACCAAAAAAATACTTCTAAAACAATGCTTAACCCTACAAGGAAGGATACAGCCAATAAAGGGAAAGGAAAGTTGCTGAAAATGGATAAAAAATTGCGCATTGGGCGGCAGGATAATTGGGCCAGACTTCAAGGCTAAGAAAATCCAGAAAACTGGTTTGCACGTTAGCAGTCTGTGGACTATTAAACGCAGTCGTTTGGGCCTAAGGAGAAACTAACTATATCTCCAACTTTTATAAGGCATAAGGATAATTTTAGCGCTTAATATTTACAATTTATATAATTTCGCTTAATATTTATAATTTACGTAATTTTGACCTTCATCTTTTTTTTAAGATGAATTTAACTTTAAATTTATATTTTTTTATTAAATTGCATATTTTTTAATTAACATGTTGACTAAACTATTAAAATCGCTTAATATTTTTTTTTCTCCACACGAATGTAAAATGCTAAAAGCAACGGTATTGATAAAAAAAAAAAAAAAGGTTCAGGAACTCCCCTCAAATTGCTACCGATTATATTATTTCAGTATTTTTGAGTTTTCTTTAAATTCCATAAAAGATTTATTTGATATCATTTTTGAAACACATGTTCAAATTCTAAATGCCTAAATCACAAAGTCCTAAACCCTTCTAATTAAATTAAACACAAAATTCTTAAACTCTAAATTAAAAATTATGAAAACTTAATTATTAGTAACAAGAGCTCGTATATTTGATTCAACGATAAACGATCTCTGCAACGTTCATAATCACGTCAAGTTTTCACTACAATCCTTACTTTGTCCGTTGATTCAAAATGATTCACGTTTTTAAAAAGAAGTTTTAATTCAAGTATGGGTGAGCAAAACTTGACTAGAAAAAACTAAAATTATTCGACTTGACGCGAAAAAATCTGACTCGTTTTGACTGGACTCGACTCAAAAAAATTCAAATAAAGTTTGAGTTATAAAATAGAAATTTGAATAACTCAAAATTTTTAGTAATTAGGTTATCAGTTTTCAAGTTCGAGTCGAGTCTCTCAATTTTGCATTATATATTATGTATATAACATGTGAAAATATTAAGAAATATATATATATATATGCATATCGTACATAGATATAGAAAGTCATTTAAATTGTAATCAATATGAATTACAATATAACAAATAATTACAATTAAATTTGTATAGAAACTCGAAAACTCGATTCGATTTAAAAAAATTAAATAAAGTTTGAATCGTAAAATATGATTTATAAACTCGAATAACTCAAATTTTTTTTGACTCGACTCGATCGAACTCTCAGCCCTAGAGTCAAGTGATTATTGTTCTAAAGAGAAGATTTGATTCAAATGGATTTCTTTCCACATTTGTTTTTTTTTTCTTTTAATTTTAATTGTTTTTAAATATTTTATTTTAAATTTTAATTGTTTTATTTTTATATTAAAATAAAATTATAATACACGTGTAAACACGTGATAGGTTAGATGTCATGGCATTTAAAATGTATTGTCATATGTATGTGTCATGTCATCGCTGATCAAATTTTAACGGTCTAATCAACGTGTTAGTTAAAACTGTTCAATTTAACGATTAAAAGTTAAATTTATCCTAAAAAAAAAGATAAAACTCAAAATGACAGAAATTATAAATATTAAAAGCTAAAATTATCCTTATACCCTTTTATAAGAAAGAATCCTACCTTTGTTTAGAGCAATTATAGATAGGAGCATTAAATTTACTAATATAAATGCACAATAATTATTTGCAATTATACAATATTCAAATATATGGATTGGGTTAATCAAGGTGTATCGAAAAGAAACAACGTTTTATTTCTGATTGACATTAAATTTCAGATTCGATCCCAAATAATTTCTCACCTAAATTTTTCTAAGTGATTTATTGAAGCAATGTGGGGGTAGGGTATCAAAGTATTGTGCCTTTGCCTACCATAAGAAAGACAAATAGTTAGGAAATTATGGGATTTTTAATGGACAAATATCCCTTTTCTAAACTAAAGTAAAAGCTCACTCTACTTCTCTAGAACCTATAAATAACAATAATGTCAGTTTTAGAAACCTAATTAAGTTAGTCCACATAATATCCATTGGACTACGTAAAATAGATTAAAATATCTCTCAATAAACGCTGTACTACGCATTGAAAGCGTAATAATTAACATTTTTTATAAAATAATAATTAACATGTTATTGTTAAATCATGTCAACATTATGCATAATAATAATAATAATAATAATTAATAATTGTGTGTTATTTACTACCATGAAAAAGTTTATCCTAAATTGATTTGATACGATTAAGATTAATTAGGCTTCAACGATTAAAATAACTACGAACAAATATGTGTAGATACTTAAACAATTAATTTATAATTTATGATGAGCCGGTTAGAGACTAAATTTAGAAATCAAAATTAGGCTTCAGAATATTGAGTATTTCAGAAGAAATACTTGTGATAATTTAGAAATCAGAATTTCAAAACATATATTTTTATTTATCGTTGAACTTATGCATGCTTTCGCATTTAATTCAGTCTCCTTAATGATTTGATATGATTCTAAATTTTCAATTTTATATCAACTTTATTTCGATTCCAACACTTACGAGTCAATTAGTTAACTATATCGAAATTTCATACCTTATTTGAATTACAATCATATTTAATTTTAATACATAAATGTTCTTTGCCTAATCGACGGTAAAACTAATTTTGTGTTGGTTATCGACCGCCGGCGATTCATATTTCTTTTTTTTATTGTTTGTTATATTTTTTCTTCGCATATGTTGTTGCGCTTTTCTTTATCTGTATAACATATTTTCTTTGCCTTTATGACACGTCTTTGCCTTATGGCACGTTTCTATGGTTATATTGCAGGTTTTTGGTGCTCGTACGGTGGCCTTCACAGAGTAAGGATGACATATGGGTATAGTTTCGTGGATTTCACACCGCACCCGCCCCAGTTGGGGTGGGGATGGGTATGAGTTTGGTGGGTAGTGGACGGGTGTGGATGTAAAAAGTGATACTCGTCGTGGGTAGTGGGTAGGTGATGGGTTTGAGACATTACCCGCACCGTATCCGCCCGCCCACTAACTACCCACCATATGAATTTAGGACCATTTATGTTTGTAGACTTTGGTTATGCATTTTATTATGGTATTTTATGTACTAAGATATTGGTTTGTTTTAAAATCTACGTTAATCCTTAAGTTTGTAGACTTTGAACTCAATTAATTTAGTTTGAAAAAAATGATAGTTTATAATCGAGCTTGTATTCATTGTTTAAGAACGAGCTTGAATTAATCAGGTTGTAATTTTGTAATATGTGTGGTTAAGTAGAATTTATACAAGCGTAAATATGCTTTAGTTAAGTTAGCTATAGTTAATTAGTTAGCTGTAGTTAAGTAGGATTTATACCGGTAAAAATATGCTTTAGTTAAGTTAGCGATCGTTAGTTAGATAGTTGTAGTTAAATTTGTATTGGTGTAAATGTAATATATATATATATATATACACTTATATATATACACTTGATCAATCAATAAAGTATGCAAAGTTGTACTATTCTTTACAAAAGTAAGTGGTTTTTTTTTACATAATTCGATATTAGTGGTTGCTTGTAGGTGAATACGGGTTGAATGATGGATGTTCAGTTGGGTAGTGGGTGTGGGGATGGATTTGAGAATGTACCCACGTGGGCGGGTGTTGATTTAAAAATTGTACCCGCCGTGGGTGGTGGGCAGGTGGTGGATATGAAAATTTTAGATGGGTATGGGGATGGGGGATGGGGTATCCGCACTCGCCCCGCCCGTTTGCCTTCCATATCACAGAGTTTGTTTTTTATTCGTGTTTGTTGGTGGTCACGTAAAGTTTGATCCCCTTTTGAGTTGTTTGTCGATGTAATTTATAGCGAATTGTCGTTTTTGAGAATATGCATAAAAGATGGTTGTTGTCAATTTTGGGAATTTCATCTAATCGTGTTTTGATAACTCCCCAAAGATTATTCCTACAATGGACGGTAGAGATTTTTTTGGTGCAAATAAAAAAAATTTTAATCTGACTGGTGCAACACTTATCTTTTATTTTTAAATTTACTGTTTTCTTTTTTATTATTTTTTATGTTCTAGAAACTTATAAATTATCTTATATTTTTGTTTATCAATAAAACTATGTGGTTAATATATAAAACAATTAATACATAAATAAATTACATTTCATATTGTTTTTTTTAATTGTTATTGGTGCTGACTAGTTCTGCAAAACATTACTGCTTTAAAGAGGGTCAAGCTTTCAGGAAAACCTATAAAACGTAGGGGGGGGGGGTCTTTACTTCGACTTGAACTGTAGGAATGCGGGCCCTTTAGAAAAGTCCTAAAGCATTGCTTGCGGTCTAGGCCCCACTTCCACTCTAAAAATAAGGTTTAAATATTATATGTTACGAATATTTATTTATAATGAATATTCATTAGGGATGGCAATGGGCAGAATCTGGACTGGATCTCTAGATCCAGATCTAGACCCGTTTCTACATCATAGATCGAGACCCGCCCCGGATCTGCGGGTTTAAAAATTTAGGACTCAAATCCAACGGATTTCACAGATCCAGGTTCAAAACGGGTCTATTAAAAAAGATCATTCAACGTAATAAAATTATCATTGACTAATTTCACGTCACATCTCCAATGGAGGAAAGATTAATTTTAATACAATTAGTAACAAAATAAAAAAATAATAAACTAAAGTCTCAAAACAAATTCCAACACAATTACACAAATATCTTTTGAATAACATAAACATTAAAAAATGTAGATCATGAATTCCATTGTCGCAAGCCGAGTACCGACTTCTACCTCTTAGAATGCTAGTCTTCATCACTACTTAAATCATCAACATCCTAAAACAAACAACAACCAACCAAAGAGAAATTTTTGTTTAATGAAAATAATATTTGTGAAATTTAAATATTAATATTAAGGTGGGTTTTTCTATAAACGGGTAAACGGGTCCAGGTCTGGATCTTAGTGTCAGATCCGGACCCAGATCCGTACTTTAATTAGAGGATCCAGATCCGGCCCAGATCTGTTGGGTCTAAAATTTTAGTATCCAGACCCTATAAAATAAATTTAGATCTATGGATTCGGGTCGGGTCTAAGATCCATTGCCATCCCTAATATTCATGTATTAAATGTGACTTTAATGTACTTTATTATTAGGGTTTAATGCCCATTGACATTAGGGTTTTTCCCTTGTGCCTATAAATATATATGTTAGAGAAAGCATTTATACTACACTACTTTGAGAATAATACAAGTATCCCTCTTTCTCTTATCTCTTTATTCTTATTCTTGTTCTTCTTTATTTTATTCACAACACGTTATCAGCACGATTCTCTACAAAATTCTTTCTAATATGAAGACAACCCTAAAACTTATCGTCCTCCGTCTAATATCAAAGATTATCTTATCTTTCGCCGCAAATATATGTGTCATTGATAAGAAATATTTAGCCGCAACAAATAGCAGGTATGCAAGCATTAACGTGTGTGCCATTGCACTATCTTTCACCATGAATGTTTGTGTCTTTGGCACATCCGGTACGTCTTCTATTATTTATATTTATTTTATACCAAAATCAAAATTAGTTTTGGGATAAAAAAGTTATTTATTTGTTAATTTTGTGGTTATTTATTACTTAATGTTTATTTAATGATAATTTGTGTGTTTAACTATTTTTTAGTTTTACATGGTTTAAATGGTTTTAAAATAGACATGACATAAAAAGATTATGAGAAGCTTATTGGTCATTTGCTATGTCTCCATTGTCCTTGGGAGGAAAATCAATATCGGTAAACTCTATTTTATTTTTAATCTATTCAGTTGAGTTTTTACATACTTCTATAAATTCAATTATGAGATTATTCAATGCTACGTGTTTATATTGATTACTAATGGGATTTGATGTTTATATCAGTTGTTTCAGTATTTTTACCACGAAAGCAAGGTTGCTTCAGTGTTTCAATGTTCTTAATATGTTTGTTCGATTAGTTTTGTTCCGTTCCCTCATGTTTTATTACAAAAAGTGTTGTTAATTTAACACCTAAATCATGTTATGTATTTGAACACATGGTTTAACATATATGTTCTTTGTTCTGTTGGTCTAATCAAAGTATAATGGTTGGACATCCTGTTCTACGAGGCTATTGGTCTCAAAGGAGGTTTCTAAAGGACCTTGTGAACTGGTTTAACAATGTCGTGTACGAGGATTAAATCTTATTTGCTCAAAGCAATAATTCTTATGCTTCGAAAAACTCAACGATAGACTTCTCCCAAGTTCAAGTTACGAAAATTCGTCTTGATCCAAAAAATTTGTGGAAGGAATTCCCTGAAGTGAATGCAAGCATGATGTTTATTCCATGCGATTATTTGATAAGTTCCATTCCCTAAAGTGAATGCAAACATGATAATTCATTATATGGTTAGTGGATAAAACTAAGTTATGTGAATGTTTCAAATTAAATTGAAATTTTGTGGTTGGAGTATCACTTATGAGGATATGTTAGAAAAAATACTTCACTTTTCATGCAAATAATGTCGTCCTGCAGACAAAATATAGTGAAAAAGATTTTAGAAAGCCCACTGGCTCCACTCTATTCCGTGAAGTGAATATGATATTATATAACAGAAAAATAAAAGCCACAATATTAATTATGAGTATGGTTGATGCCATTGGAATAGACGTGATAATCAATTTAAGAATGTTTATACCCACAAGAAGTACGGCTATAAGGATGCCAAGAGTGATAAAGATCATTCTAAGAAAGTGAAATCCTTTTATTACCAATGTGATGCTATAAACCATTGGGCTCGTACTTGTCGTATGTTGAAACATCAACAATCACTGAATGATAAAGAAAATAAAATAGAAGCAATTTTTGTTTTTGAAAATGATGAAGATGATATTGGTCCAACTTATTTGGATGTTGTTGACTTGCTTATAACCCTTGAAGGGAATAAATCATCTTCTAATTATTCTCATAATCTTAAAGATAATTATTTTTTCTTAATCTACTTTGCTTTATGTTTATTTACTTTACAATTAATTATGTACGCTTTATTTATATATTATGGCATTTATTTATTTTATTTAACATGATTACTTATCAAATACAATCTATAGTGACGATTTATGCTTAGTAGAAGCATAAGAAATATTTTTCCATTTAAATGCAAGGAAAAAATGTGAGTACTATATCTCAAAGTACTGAAAATATTGATGCTCCAGAAGAGCAATAAGTTCTTGAGAGAAAGCACGTTATAAAAAGTGCATAATTGTAAATATTATAGTAATTACCCTAATGGTGATAATATCAAATATTATAGTAATTACCCTAATGGTGATAATATTGTCACCATCAGAAGTAAAAATTTTAAGAGAACAATAAGAGTTCTCGGAATAATTCTTCGGGAATTATGGATAACATATGTTATCAATTGGAATATGAAATAAGCTAATGTGAATATAAGTTATGGTAGCCAAAAAGTGAGTTGAAAGCTCCAGAAGAGCTATATATTGCTACAAAAAGAATAATTTTCATTGAAAGCTCCAAAAGAGCTAAATATATTCCTATTCAAAGGAACGGTTTTTGGTGGATAATGTATTATCAAGTTTCAAAGAAACTTCTATTTCAAAATTTGTACCACACACATACAAGTAAGATTGAATCATATGTTATGAAAAACTAAAAATTTACAAATTCAGAGATATTTATACACATATATAGTTGGCATGATTGGTTAGACCATCCTGATCAATAATGATGCAAAAATTATTGAGATTTGTATGCACATTTATTAAAAGAACCTGAAGTTTTTATGGTGCTTGTTCTCAAAGGAATTGATTAAATTCCACTTACTAAAAGAACACAAAGTTCTTGTGTTGTTTGTTCTCAAGGAAAATAATTAAGATCCCACTTATCAAAGGAACTTGAAGTTCTTGTACTAAAGTTGAGACTGCATGTCTTGCATATCTGAATGAAATATAGGCATATATATATATCCACAAATATGAATTTTTTTTATATGATTTTAGTATATGCATCTACATATGTATTATCAACTTACAACCAAAAGTTTGTGAGATTAATTGAAAAAATATTCAGATTATGCAATTAAGACTTTTCATCTTGCAAAAGCTAGTGGGTTTATATTTTAGGTTATATCAGTTGAAATAATTGTTACAAAGCCTATTGATTATGAACAAAACAGTTTAGCAAAATTTTGATTGGATGCCTCCTCTTTAATAGCTAAACTATGAGAACAAACCATTTATTATCTACATGGTATCTCACATATAGCGGCACTTATACGCATCAAGCCAACGAGTTGTAATAAACTCTACATTATGATTGGTTTTTTGTCAGAAGCCATACATTTCCCATTTTTAGAATTTTTGAATGTGCGATATATAATTGAATTACTCTACCACAACGCACAAAATGGGTAAATAAAGAGGGTTGAGAATATATATTGAGTATGAGTCTTTTTTATATTTAAATTCTTAAATATTAATTGGAGAATCATTTATGACATACTTTTTCTCAACATCAGGGGGAGATAATAATTAGCTGGATAAATGAAAATGAATTATCATTATCTAGATCCTCGTATATGAACCAAAAGTTCATAAGATAATTCATGTTATTACATGTCAACTGCCAAGCATATTTACTGACCTAATGAGAGTAATCGAGTCTCATATACCAGCTAAATGCTCTAAATTTGAATTACATGTTAGAGCGAATGGATGTAAATCTTGCCTGAAGCATGATGGTTGAAACTGGTTCCAATGATCAAAATTATTGTAAATAGAAAATAGTATGAGATGGTCATATATTGGAGGCGGGTGACCCTGAAAAGACCTAAGACATAACTATTAATAAAACTCTAGAAGAGTTTCAGGTACCTGAAATAAAGATTGAAAAGATATCTTGATAAGTTATATCACTACGAGAAAAGAATAGAACCAAAATAGAAAAAGTTGTCGACAATAATTTTACATAGAATATTTCTATAGAAGAAAAAGAAAAAAAAGAGGATCTTGTATCCATAGATATTGAAATCATTGGCCAATAAAAACGTTTTGAACTTTGCAAAAGTGAATTTTTTGGACCAATAGTCCAAACACCTAAAGGTGTAATATAAGTGAGATACAAATAAATAGTCTTGAGATATAAATACGACTTGAATTATGATTTATGAAGAATTTTAATTACTTCATGATGGATGCAATCATTTTGGCAGTTATGAAATATTTTATATGCGTCTAATTGTTTTGTGTATCCCTGTATAAAGTTATCCTTGAAGGATTTAAAATGCTAGAAGCATTTGGAAGTTTCTAAGGAAATTTATTTAGATATGTCCCCTTGAATATTTAGATTTTGGCACATTTGATATAATCGCCTTAATGGGGAAATACTATAAGAATGATCATATTTCCTTATGAATTTTATAAAGGAATTTAGATCAAGATTCATTATGATAATTAAATATCATTAGAACTCTTGAAGAGCTTCAAATTGGAAACTCATTAATAGCTTTCAAAGCATTTGATTATTTAACGAAAATATTTGAGAAAAAAAATCTTGAGATCAAGTTTTATCTCGACCTGAAGATCGAGCATTTAAATGTCTCATTGTCTATGAATGAACATAAATTGAAAGAATCTTAAAGAAGATTCAATATGGATAAAGCATATCTATTGAGTATCCTTGTGATTGCAAGATTATTGGGTGAGAATAAATTTATATTCGAAAGAAAGATAAATAAATCATTGGTATGAAAGCATCATATATTAGTTGGTGCTACAAAGATCATAACTTTAGATCTTCAAACATTAGTCGACGTCTCCTTAAACCTTGTAGAAATAATTGTTATGCACGAGGTAAGCTAAAATACATTTGGCTAAGGACATGGAACAAACATATGCAGAAGGTATGTGATTTTTATAAGTCCATGCTTCAATGACTATGCAAAAATACGTTGTAAAATTAAACTTATAAAACAATTCACCTTTAGAAATACTACATGCCCACTAGTCTATCAAATTACGGTAAAGATGTACTTACTGAACTTACTGTCGTAACTTGATTTTTTTCCAAGTTTCTGCTCCTCCTCGCTAGGCAATTCTAGAGAACCTACGTGTGACATAAGACACACGCTAAGTACGAACTTAGTGAGGTAGTTAAACTTATTTATTTTAAACATGAAGTGATACAGTACAGTATATCATATAAATGTGCATCATATTTTTCTCTATAACATGGCAAGTATGTCATAATGTTATCATATCATGTATGGTCTTTATCATGAAGCATTTCTATCGTGCATTATCTCTATCATGAAAACCATATACCATATGCCATATGAATCATGTATCATCATTTTCATGTAAATCATATAACATACTGTCATGAATCATGTATCCAATTGCATAACATGTTCTCTATCATGGACATATTTTCATTATACAATCATTTGCATAACATATAATCTACCATGATCATGCTTTTATCATGTAATCATCTGCATAACACACGCTCTTTCATGGTTATGCTTTTATCATGCAATCATCTACATATTCATAACTTTTCAATTTATCTTATTACGATACTGAAGTATCTATTTCAATGCGGCATGATCAGTGCATGATACGAGACAAGTCCGTTAGGACTCTATAGCCTCTAATTCAATACCGTAGTATCTAAAATTGAGTACGTACTTGACGACGCTCTTTGCTCCTCATAAAGGACGCTCTTTGCTCCTTATATTCGCACCTCTTAGTGCTATCGACACCCACGGTGTCTACTTGTTTCATTTTAATCTTATCACTATTCAGGTAAACATAATGCATCATCATTTATGCAAACAATAGTTCGTACCTTGTATTCTATCCAGCTTGCCATGTCGAGCAATATATCATATTACGTATTATAGAGAATGCAATGTCATTTTCAATGTAATGCAAACATTTAGAAATGTATTCATCTGAGCCACGTAACAGTTTGCCTCACTAAGTCTTACCGATCCTTTCCCTCATAACACTTCGAATCATCTTTGATTCGTATTCGACTTCATCAATCACATGAATATAAATACCATTTGCTAGATTTATTTCTAACGATATTTTAATCAAAGTATCTAATCATTTAACATTCAAAATTTTCATAAATTTTCTTTTTTCCTTATACTGTCAAAACCTCATTTTGGTCCTTAATAACCATTTCGAACTTCAAATAATTCTTCTGAACTTGGTAACCAACATTAGATACAAAATATCTAAATTTTCATTTTCTGGCAGCTTTGTACTACCTTCAAAGATTTATTTCTATAAAATAATCTAAAACTCAGAATTCGATTTCGTTTGTTCTGAAAGAAAATACATTCAATAAGCTTTTCACCCATATAAACTAATAGCCCATATTCAACTTGTACAATTTATGGCGAATTTTCAAAGTCAATTTCCAGTGCTAAATTCGGAACAGTCTGCACACTGTTTTTCTGACCTTTCATCACTTAAAAATTCATATCTTTTGACTCGGAACTCGAAATCAGTTTTAGTCTGTTCAAAACGAAACTAGACAAACATATCTTTATTTCGGTATAAAATTCACTATCTAACCATTTTTTGTAGAATTTTTGGTAAATTTTCAAACTCACTGCCAAAAATCCAGTTTTTAAACAGTTTCCATAAATAACTTCAACTTTTATACTAACTTCTCTCTATTTTTCTACTTATATTTACCAAATGTTCATTATGGCCCTTAATGACCATTTTGGACATAAAACAATTGTTCAAGCTCAATTTGAACAATTTCCAATACTATCTCTTCATTTTGGACTAATATCCTTTTAGTCCTTAAACTTTATAAAAATGACATTTTAGTCACCACTTTTATATTTGTATATTTAAGTCATGTACAAACCAAATATTTACTCAATTCTAGCATTTCTAGAAATTTTCCACTAATTTCCAATCTTTATCAATTCAACCTTTACAAAAATTCTTATTTCAAAAAGGTCCCAAAACTTTCCTTTCTTGTCATTTCAATCCTTTTGACTCCCTTTCACACTTGAATCATCAAATCCATTAAGAATTCATAAATTTAAGACCAATCCTCTAATTTTTATGAATTAACAAAAAGGTCCCCTAACTTTCTTGAAATGCCGAATTGGTCTCCCAACTTCCAAAAATTTTCATTTGGTCCCTAATCATCAATTCAAGCTAATTCCATTATAAATCAACAATTCCAATGCTAAAATAAAATTTTCAATAATTTTCCCTAATTCTCAATTATTTCAAAATGGTCCCTAAAAAAATTCAACTTGGGGAAATTATTTAGTCTAACATAAAAAATCAAGCTCTCAACATCACAATCTATTCAATTTCATCCTCAATTTAACTCCCTAACCAAAATCCCCAATTCTTAGGGTTAGGGTTTATAACTTCAAGCATGGAATTAATCCAAATTCAAACTTGTTTCCATGTCTATAACATAAATTCTACTCAATACAACTTCAATTTCCATCATAGAATTCTAATTCCATAATCATCTTCATCCATAAACATAAATTATACTTGATTTTATCAAACAAAATTACCATCAAAATATAGAGAATCAAGCATAGATTAAATTACCTTGATTTGTTTTGCTTGAATCTTGCCTTGATTCTTCAAATTTGGCTTGAAAAATGAAAATTTCTCTTTCCCCTTTCTTTTCTCTATATTTCGAATAGCCTACTAAAAGGATGAACAAATTTTGTTCATCTTTTTATCATTTAAACCACATGTTTAAAGTTAAATGAATTTTAAATTCATTTGACTAGTGAAATTACTAATTTGCCCTTTTTATCCAATGGCCAAGATTTAATCTTATCACAAATCAATGGACATGATAGATCCCATGTTAATTGGCCTTTCAAAATTGCCCTTAAAGTTTCAAAATATTTTAAAAATGCCATCCTTGGCAAAAGACTAATTTGCCCTCCAACTATACTTTAATTACAACAAAACTTAAAAATTGCCATTCCATTACAATTGAACCAAATTGGTTCCTTCTCAACCGGTCCCTTCAAAAATATCTTAGATTTTATTTAGGGCATTTATTCGATCCAAATATTCGAATTTCACTCAATACGATTTCCGAATTTTCTTTCTTTGAACTTTAAGACTTTATAGCCACTAACATAAGTCTCGTACGAAAAATCTGGGTAACACGAAAGTGTTACTCTTGGGGGTGAACTGTTCATTTACGGGGATAGATTACATAACTTTTGAAAATTACACTTTGGTCCCTAAAATTTTCCAAACTTTATACTTTAGCCACAAAACTTTCAGAATTTCCATTTTGGTCACTGAACTTCAATTCCCATTTAAATTTTCCTCAGTTTTTTACCAAACTTTTAAAGTACCCAATTCAGCTCACTTATTCCTTAAATATTATTTTATAACTTTTCCTTGGCTTATGGAACAGCCTATGAAATTTTGATTCGATCTAATCTCCTGATATTCGTAAAATACTTCTACTGCGATTTTATATTTTCTGAACTATCAGATTTATTCCAAAAATTTTATATTTCCATATTCAGGAAATAAACTCTATTATCTCATAAAAATTTCCTTTCCAGAACTTAGACTGAATTTTCCTAACTCAATCTACTATTCCGATAATTATCGAAAATCCTCATAGAGTAACATTTCTTTTAAAAATCCTCTATCGATAATCCATACGAATATTCTCTACTCTTACTGAGTTTCAAAATATCGATTAGAAACACTTTTATGGGACCTTCCCGGAGGTCACCCATCCTAGTATTTCCCTGGCCTAAGCACGCTTAACAATTTTATTCGATCCAAATTCGGTACCTTTTACTGCATCTAAATTCTTAAAATTGATATCAAAGTACTTATTTCGATCCGATTCACTCTTATACTGAATAAAATTACTTACTTGATAAATTTACACTTTAGTCTCCAAACTTTTCCAAGTTCATACTTCCACCCCTAAACTTTCAAAAATTACATTTTAGTCACTAGTCCAAAAATTGGGATATTACACAGTATGAGCAGTCCCCTTTCCTCTTCCCCTAATTTGAAATTGTTAAAAAAAACATTTTCTCTTCTTTGTTTCTATCTTATTGTCTTCTTCATCAAAATTTAAGTTTCTTCACTCATTTTCAGCTGTCATTGAAAATCGTCGTCCTTTGACTTTTTTACGGTCTAGAGTGACTCTAACAAACTCGTCCGATTATCTTCTTTTGGACTATTACTCTATCAGTTTAATTTTTCAAAACTTTTTTAAAGCTTACGAAATTAAACACTAAAACGTTATTTTTTTAGATTTGGGGGCTTTCTCAGGTTTGATAATGGTGGGTGGTGTTTGCTCAAAAATTCAAACGATGAAAAATATTTGTTTCGAGAAGACGAATTTCATATGGGAGTTGCGTCTGTATGGTGACTCAATCCGTGGCCGCAGGCCAGGAGAAAGGGGAATGGCGAAACAGCATAGCAAGGCAGCTGGCCACGTTTAAATATCAAAGGGAGTTGCCTCGCCGAGCCAATTATAATGGGATTGGGACCCTTATCGGATCGGTGTAAATGAATAACATCACGGGGGTTGTCCATACATCCGACGGTTGCTGTCAGTCCTTCACTTTCTCGATTTATATACGCATCGATTACAGAACCCAGTCCTTGCCGTTCATGTAAGGAAACTTTGCTCGATTTTGTTGCGACACAACACATAACAAAACACAAAGTTAATGCCTTCCATTCGGCCTGGAATTAAACCATTTTCGAGGTCAAAGCTTTTCATCAAGCGAATGACTTCAATGATTGGGATGGATTATATGCAAAGGGAAAGGGTCCCCTACTGTGGCTACATGCACGTTAGTCACCCACGTGATTTTACTACGGAAGTAAACGCCAGTTACGGTTCTGCTTCTGCCGCTTGCAGGAGTTTGGACCCCGGGATTCAGTCTATTATTCAATGCATCATTCATCCACTACTGTACACATATACGTATTCGATAATCGATGTGTATGTATTTAAATGAATTGTGTTCTACAGACTACAATGGTATCATCACAATAATATATTTTATGAGCGAAAAACTCAGTTAGAGATTTATGATTAAAGGACACACCGGCATGCCTTTTGAAGAGAGAGTAATAGACTAGTGAAGGTTAAAGGATATAACTGTTACATTTACAAGTTAATTAAATGAATCGTTAAGGCTAAACAGTTTTCGGTTAATTGTATTGTTAAAAATGATAGTAATGATTAATCTATAAATTAATCGTTATTAAAATATTTATACATATTTTGTTTACAACATTGGCTACGTCAATTTCGAGTCCCTCTTATAATATATTTCATACTTATTGGATAGATAATTGCATTATTCTCAATAGAAGTAGTGAACATGTGAAAAAATTGTAGGTTACATACGGTTAACTAGTAGCGGTTAAAATATTAACCGTTTTTTAACTAGAGGCGAAACTATGTGAGGGCCTGTGGGGCCACGACCCCACAAATTTTTAAATTTTTGTTGTTTTGACCCATTAAATTTTTTTAAAATGATCATTTGACCCCTCTAAAATTTTGAAAAAATTCCATTTGTCCCTTTATTTTAAAAAAATATCATTAACTCCCCTTAAATATTGAAAATTTTTAATTGTTTAAAATTTTCTTATTACTATGTATTTATATAGTGAAAAACACCATGACAAAACTTACTATTCAAATTTTGTGTTATATAATGTATATAAAAGACCCTTTCGGAGAAAATCTCTAATTGGTCCCCAAAGTTGTGTGTCAAAATCCACCCATGTTCTTAACGATTAGGTTATGATTCAATAACCACTATAATGATTAACCGGTCATTTAGACTAAAAGGTACGATTAACCTACCATGAACACCCCTAAAGAATGACACAGAATAATTATGGTGTATAGTAATTAGGCTGCTAATTTAGAATTCAATGAACTACTTTGTCGGTGCCCCCAATTAACATAGAATCACTTAGTGTCAAAGAGATATAATGTGCAATTATAACGTTAATGCTTTATCCGGAAAAGAATCTCCATAAACTAAAAAAAGTAAATTCTCATTGTTTTTTCAGAATTTTATAACTAATTATAGATACTAATTTCTTGAATATGGAAGAAATATACCAAAGTTATAAGAAAAATTTACGAAAAATAGAGTTAGATTTACCGATTTTTTTTTTATAAAATTGCCAAAGTATACAAAATAAATCACTAAATAATAAAATAAAACCATATAAGGAAATGTAAAAAAAAAATATATATATATATATATATATATATATATATATAGATACAAATAAGCACCGATGTAGTCGGCGAATAGTAAATGCACTCAACACTAACATAAAAATGCATACAACAATGATAAACATTGAGAAACTGACTTTATCATAATTCAATTACGATCCATCTTTGTTGACTGCAAACACCTATCAATATAGGATAATCAATCCGAAAGTTCAACTCATAAGTAAAATTAACAAAATATCTAAATAAACGTCAACTATAGAGATAACATCAAATATAACTCCAAAAAATAGAAAAAAAAACGTTATAAGAGCGAAATAAAAACACCTATCATTTTCATTGAAGAGTAAAATATTTATTAACCAAATTAATTAAAAAAATTCAAATATATCTAAACAAAATATTAAAGAGATGAAAATTGAAAAAAATAAAAGAAAGTACGTCAAAGATTATTTTTTTAAAGGATTTAGAGCCAAATTATTCCTAATTGAGTAGGTACAGAGTTTGTGTTTTTGAGGTATTACTAACATCGTAATAAACCATATGATAGCCATAATGATTCAATAAAATTAAAGATTACAGATTTAAGGCCAAGGAACTGAGGGTTATTATTGAAGTTTCGTGTGAGTAAAATTATTTTTGATTTAAAAAATTAAAATTAATAGACTATTTTTTAAGTTTAAGTTTCAGTCGTGTCTCTCATAAGTGCCTAATATATATATATATATATATATATATCACATATGAAAAATATATATAAAAAATATACATGTGTATCATATATAATAGAAATTCATTTAAATATAAATCAACTAGTATTATAAAATTATAGAACATAAATTTAAACAATTTAACTCGAAAAAAATTTAGATTATAAAATAAAATTTATAAACTCGACTAACTTAATTTCTTTTAATCGAGTTGACTTTGATATCATACTCGTCCATAATTGAAGTGAATTTACCTTACCCAACTAATTTACCTGCAAAAAAAAAAACAGTAAAAGCGATCGAAAAAATAGTTACCCGTATTACACTGTATTAATACCAAATCAAACTACAATACAAAACAGTGTATGTATACAATCGTACACGCATTTTCCCTACCTTTTCGTCTTTTAACCCTGTTTTCTGCTCTGTCAAATTTCAGACTGCTCTGCGCTCACATGACTAATCTGTTGGTTGCTGCAACCACGTACACAATACATTGCAAAATAAAGGCAATGCCCTTCTTCGCCATTTTCAGTACTTCCCTTTAACCTTTAAGAAATATTTTTTTTCTTGTTATCTGCTCTAAAACCCCATATCTTCAAGAAAGATTCAAACTTTGTGTGTTGTTTTTTCTATTCTGGCTCTCCCAACAATGGAAGCTTTTAGCTTGCTTAAGTATTGGAGAGGGGGTGGAGGTGGTAATAATGCTTGTGTTGCTTCACGTTCTGCCGCCGGCGGCAGTGCAACTACGATCGTGACGGCGGTGACTAATCATCAGGTGGTGGAGACGGATGATGAAGACGACGATGACGGGCCTTTCTTTGACCTGGAGTTTGCGGTTCCTGACGAGGATGAAACAGAGGAGAACGAAGAGGTCGAGGGAGAAGGTGGTAATGTTGAAGAGGAAGAAGGCGATGGCGTTGATGTAAAATCTGATGACGGCTGCTCTGACGGTGACGGAGAGTTAAATTTCACGCTCTCTTCTGGCTCAGGCAGCGACACTTCTGATCCGAACCTGACTTTATCTCCTTCCGATGATTTGTTCTTTAAAGGAAGGCTTGTGCCCATTGAGACCGACTCTTGTTCCGAATCGAAACCTCCTCAATTCCCAGTTTCGTTGTTGAAATCAGCCACCAAGTTTCGAGTTTTCTTGTTAAGATTCAAGAAATCAAAGCTCAACTCAGCTGAAAAGACCGAGTCGGCTTCTGCTGATGAACCTGTTTCAGTCCCCACTACAAAAAACGATGAAAAAACCCAAGAAGAAAACAACAATAGAAATAAGAACAAGCTTTTTACAGTGAAATTTAAGGTTGAAGAGGTTCCTATAATGTCTTTGTTTTCTAGGGACAACGGCAAGTCGCAGAAACAACAGAGCTCCGAAGAGACTGTTTCTGATGAAAAGAAATTCTCCAAAGATGTAATGCAGAAATACTTGAAGAAAGTCAAGCCGCTTTATGTTCGGGTTTCACGAAGGTACGGTGAGAAGCTGAAGTTTTCAGGGCAGTTGAGCTTGGGTTCTTTGAAACCTGCAACGCCACCGTCTACGGCTGCTCCGAAACCGGTTTCGGAGAAGGGACAGACGGAGGCGGAGGTTGGGAAGAACCCCAAGCAGGTGAACATCCCTGCAGGTCTTAGGGTGGTTTGTAAGCATTTGGGAAAGAGCCGATCGGCCTCATCCGCCGTGGCGGCTGTCCCTCCTGCGACTGCAGTGTCTAAGAGGAGAGACGATTCTCTATTGCAGCAACAAGACGGAATCCAAGGCGCCATACTACATTGCAAGAGATCCTTCAATGGCTGTCAAGGTATTACATTTAAACATCATCGCTTAAAGATGACACCTTTTTTTAAAATCATGTCTGAATTTTAATCTTACTTTTTCCATTTTCAGAGTCTTCCATTCTGCCAAGGTCTGTAAGTGACTCATCCCATGAGAAGTCGGTTAATTTGTCAAGAAAACCATCACCAGAAGAAGCTAATGCTTGAAGAAGAAATGTCCTCCAATGGAGCATTGATTATCCCTGTAAATATTATGTTTTTTTTTTTGTTTACTAGGTAAGTAGATAACGTGAAGAAATGTCCTAATGTATGTAAAAGCCCCTCTTTCTGTGAAAGTGAAAGTATAATCAGATCTTTGTATTGTTTTTTTAAAAAATCAAGTATGGATTGTGAAGGCGCCATCATTATCAGCAAAATTTCCTTCATTTTGATAATGTGGGTACTTTTTAAATTTGCATTTGCTAGTTTGGGTCCCATGGTCAGGACTAAATGGTGTCTTTTGTGGTCAGAGAAGTGGGAAAGTGCAGGCCAGAACAGTAGAAAAAGAGAGATTTCTGTAATGTTCTGTAATGAACATTTCTTTATTGCTTTGCCTTTGGTTATTGGAACTCGAGAAGTCATGGATGTTGACGATGCCGATGCCGATGCATTTATCTTTTGCTCTCCGTAGCCAATGAGATTTTTACTATTTGTCTCCTTGAGGCACCGCATGGGGCTGCTTAGTGCGGAGCCCTCGGTGCCTGCCTGCCCTTGCCACTCTGCTAGAGCTATGTTTTTATGAGCAAACCCCCCTTTTGTCGTCTTGGCCATTGGAATCTTAACAAAAGTTTCTCCGTTCTTCAGAAAAATGATTCATTTTGTGTTCATATTCATTTGCTTGGTCAATGTATTGAACCGAGTAAATGATTGCAGTAGAATCTTTGGGTTTTCGTTTTAATCTATGATCTTTCCAATCCGACTACTTCCACAACCGAGCAGCTTGGATATTAAGGGTAAATCTTTAGGGTTTAGTGTCCGAAGCTTGCGTGCTGGAACCACACCGAAGACACAGTAAGTCAGTAACGGCATTGTTCTGTTGGGAACAATGCTTTGATTGGTAGTTGAAGTTATATTACAAAGTATAAATGGACCTTTCCAATCAAACTTAAAGGTTGGAACTTTTTAAGTCGAGCCCAGCACACTGTGGCACCTTTCTTTTTTAGTCTGTCTCTGATTCTTTAGAGCTATCAGATGTTGGCAATCCTTTTTATGCAGAAAATTGTACAGATTTAGCCTCTAATTGTCGGAAAGACAACTATTTAATTCAATGCACGTTCCTGTGATCCTTTCGTTTCAGTTTTTCATCTTACTACCATCTTCAGCTTGGAACCTTAAAATCTAAATTTTAAATTCTTAATTTTATAACCATAAATTTAAAGTTTTAAACTCTAAATTGAGCCTAAATTCTAAACCATACAATCTTAAACTAAACACCTAAAGAATGTTAAATTTGACAAACTTATGTGTCAAAATTTTTCTAAGAATAATTAAAAAAACAAGAATACATAGTAGCTCGATAACTTGTAAAAATATTTTTTTTTATTTTGAATGTATGGAATAGCCATCTGTATAAACACTTGTATTAATTTAAAGTCATAATTTATATTTGATATGTTATCGGTGAAAAATATATATATGGGATAACAATTTTGTCCTAGTTCAATTGAAAAAAGGTCCAGGTCCTAATACAATGCGGGTCAGATATGGATTTTATCATAGTTTGATCTGAGTTTGAAACATATAAATCTCAATATTTGGAAGTTAAGTCGATCTTGTCCTAAAAAAATATTTATTTTATTTATAAAAAACAATTCCGTTGCCCATCTCTTTCAAATATTGCTCTTTTTCTCAATATTGTGAGTGGATGGAGCAGGAGTTTCAAGATGCTCTAATCTTATTCATCTCCTCCTCCTCTTCTTAAGAAAAGATACTTATTTGAGCTGTCAATTTAAAAAAGAAAAAAAGTTAGTCGAATTTGGATTCTGAATATTCTATTTGGATCATACTTGAACTTGGGGTATTTGGACAGTGGATCAAATTGTTAAACCGACCAGATTCAAACTTTATAGAGTTCGATCCAAACCGGATCTAATGTCATCCATAGGTGAATTAGGTTATGTCAAACTCATTAAAATATAATCATTATAATTATTTTATTCTCTTTTAATGATTCTATTTTTTAATATTTGTAAACATAATAATACCAAAAGGTTTTATTCGAAATAATTTTTTTATTGTTGTTTCTATTTTTTAAAATTTTACCCTAATTAATTTGAATTGATGCAGAACATACACTTGATAGTGATGGATGATTCTCCCTCAACTTTGTATTCAATTTAAACTGTGTAGTTTTAAGTATTAATGGTTTCCATTTATAAAGTAAAATGAGGGAAGAGAAAGTACATAACAAAACGAGTAGGGGGCAGACTATTAAGCTACAATGTAAGCGTAAGAGGGGACAGTCAAAACGCATGCAAGGGGTTAATATTAATAAGGAGGCTGCCTGCGGGCTGTGGTTTTGGTTCATGAACCAATAGCCATTTCATCTTTATTTTTTTTGGTTCGAATCACCCACCATTAAAATTTGCGACTGCTCTAAGACAACCCCATTACGAGCCGCCCACTAAATTTATATCTATTTCCATCCCAATTAAAATAGATATAATATAAAATTTATGAAATTGTACACGTCTGTTATCTATAATCACGATCCCACCTGCGTGGGAAGGGATGCTTTTTGCCTCGGTCATCCATCCTCCAATATTTTGTGTTTTGAGAGTGTAATATAAACCGATACAGTTCATGCATCTGCTGAAAAAAAGTTGTAAATGGAGTCTGCATGCATGCATGCACTTGGAAAGGCTTGATTGAGAAACAGTCCCCGAACTGCCAAACATGTTGTCGTTAACTTTAGGTGAGTCTATGGTGCAACGCCTTAATTTAAGGCTAAAATACGGTATAATTAAAATGTTAGAAAACATGAAACTTAAATTATTACTACATAACTGAAATGTTATCAAAAAGTATAATATTTTATGTTGGTGGTAAGTTTCGAAATTTATCGAAAAACCACCAACCTAAAATGTTATACTTTTTTTTTATAATATTTCGGTTGTGTGGTAACATTTTAGGTACAGTATTTTCTAACATTCAGTTATGTCATTTTCTAGCCTTAAATTAGACTGTTGTACCTTAGATTCACCCGTCAACCTTAGGAAAAAAAATTGACTATGTCTAGGGGTGAAAGACTTTTTTTAAGGGATCAAATTAAATTATATGATTTCTATGAGCGATAAAAATGTAATTTACAATCACATATTAGTTTATAACTATACAACTTTTAGAAGGATTAAATAAAAAATTTATTATTTTAAAAAGTAAAAAATGTAATTTTATCATGCATTAATGTATAAATTCTTTACTTTTGGAGGGAGTTAATAGTAATTTCTCATTTTAGGGGTCATGACCCTGTCAAATGTCAATCCCTTGATTTTTTACCTTTGTGTATGTATGAATACTGTTTTTTTAGAGAAATTGTTAAGTTGTATTGCATTATCACATGATCCATTATATCAAGAATAACCTAGACTGTAATTGATGTGTAGTAAATTTGAAATTGGTATATATATCAAGAATAACCTACATTGGTCAAATTCTAAGAAGTCTAGATTTGATGATAATGTTGGATCTCCACTAATATAATTGAAAAAAGTCGTTAACGGAACTCAACATTATTTATAGAGAGAAACATTTAAAAAATAAATTTAGGGAGGGCCAGCACTGAATTTTATATTTTTTGACAGGTTAAAAAAATTTTACTATATTTTTTTTTTCAATTTTTAATATTTTTATGAGGCCGTAACCTCATTAATCCCTTCATAATTACGTCCCTGAAAACCATAAGCTTTTCTAAGAGGTGAAACATGGGCCTAAGAGAGAACCAATGCCCACTTTCTCCTCTCATTATTATTCTTTATAATCATCATTGACCGTGACTCCCCGTTTAAACTAGAATAGATGAACAACTCGAAAGACCGACAACCATCGCATCACACTTTTAGCATCTTGGGAGCAAGGTATGCGGACACCAATTCTCAGTAGATCACGAATGTACACTCACCGCATGAGATGTCCTGAATGAGTCAAAACATGGCTAAAAAAAACAATAAAACTCGATGAAACTTAACAAAAGGACACCAAAAATACCGACCCAAAACAATACTAAACGCATGTATAAACGGTGTTATATGCGTTTTCTTATCCATTCCTTTACATTATTTTTTTGATTCGGTTTGGGGAAAGTTGACCAAAGACAAGGTTTATGATGTCCAAATCCAATGTCTTCTATAAAAAGCCCAAACTATCTCGACCACTTGGGCTCATTCCACTTCTTTTCAAGTTAAAAATACGGCAAAGTTTTCGAGATATTTTTGTAACATGATTACATCACAAAGTTGTCCAGTGTTTCTTTTACGTAGAGCCAAAAAAATACCTTTAGCATTTGACTAAAAAGTTTTCTTAATTTATATATTTTTTAAAACTGTTAACGTTATTAATAATCTCTAGAGCAAGTAATTAAACCTCTTAGTTGACTAAAAAACTATCAACATTTGATTTTGTGTAACAACGGCCTATATGTAGATGAAAACTGTTAGTCAACTAACGGTAAATAGCTTGAAATAATATGACAAACCTACATTATAGTGCATGTTGATATGGTTACGTCATATAGACAAAAATGTTGACTTGAAAGAATGTCACATTAGTCAAATTTTTTTATAAAATGATATACATTATAAAATTATTATTTTTGCTGACGTGTCATTCTATTAAGTCATTTTAAGTTGTTTACTGTTAGTTAACTAACAATTTTTATCCGTAAAGGGACTATTTTGATAAAAAAAATATAACATTTGGGGGTTAAATTACTTCAAAAATAGGGACCAAAATGATTATTCAATCAGATGTTAGAGATAATTTTTTGACATTATACATTTTTTTTAAAAAAGGGAGGACTTCACCGGTAAAAAGAGTTAAAGTGAATTGTGTTAGAAAAATGGGTGTAGTAATAATCCAAGTATAATAGAATACCGTAAAAAAATAATAATGAATTAAAAATAGAACTTGAAATCGGACATAGTTAAAACTAGAAGAATTTTTGTTGAAGCGTGTATGAATAATTTCCTTAAGACAAATTCGCCCTCTCCTCGGTGCTTGAGTTCCTTAAGACAAATTCGCCCCTCTCCTCGGTGCTTGAGTAACGTTGGACGTCTATCTCCCAAGATACAACAACAAACGTTCACAGCAGTAGCACAATTGCAGTGAACAATCGAACGCAATCTTGCCTTCCTCTTTCATTGGAAACCAAAAATGTTTTTTTATGATCGTGTTCAAAGTTGTTGAGTAGTATGCAAAATGTTTTGGAAATCTCTCCTTTATATAGAGGATGAAAAAATTAAATCGTTTGATGAAAAGATTTGTTGAAAAGTTAATAGATATGATTGAATGTATGCAACTTTAAACCAAAAATTAATAAGTCTATTTACCAAGTGACATGACTTAATATCAATATTATTCAACAAATATATATAATTTTTGCAACAAATTGAAGCCAAATTTACGATTTAAAGTTTGAGAGTGGTATTAGGTTAAAAGAGTTATTAAGTTGGACTAATATTTAACCGTAACTTCAACTATCACCATATATGCATGCATACATACATTATATTGAGAGATCGAGTTCTGGCTTGCACTTGTCTCCATGCAAGCCTCCGCTGGAGGGGGAGAGTCTAAAAGTGGTGGAACAATTGAATTTCACTACAACGTTTCTCTTGATAATGTTCAAAACATTAATCCGGCCTGAGATTCTGGTGTAACTGCTTATGTTCAATCCCTTTGAACCGATGATATCCGCCACAAACCCCGGATCAGTCAGGAATTTCTCGGGATCTATTTCCACCGTCACATTCCTCCTCAGCGTACGCCTGGACTCAGCCTTCCCTTGGAAATGGCTGCCCTCCCCCACCACCCTGCCACCGTAGTAAATCATCACCGTTCCGTTGTCGAATTTGAAGCTCGCCACATTGGGGTTCTTAACCGAAACGTCAACTAGAAGTTGTACGTTCAGATCAGTCCTTAGAATCCCCTTCGGCGAAATCTCAAGGCTCTGGATTGTCATAGAATTCAGCCTGATCATGGGATCCTGTATGTGAAAAACAGTGAAACACAGGGTTAAAACAGTGACGGCAAGGACTAAAAAGAGTGCGGCGATACAGCTGATGCACAGGATAGATGTCCTCTTTTTCGACTGCGGTTCCGTAGAGAAGGCTTCATCGATGTCGCTGCTGCGAGCTCCGAAGGCGACCGGGGCAAAGGGCTTGACCTGCTCTTGCTCAGCCATTGCATGACTTTGGTGGTTGGCAGTATATATATACTTGGAAAATGGGGTTTGCAGAAATTTATGAGGAAATTAAGCAAGATTGAGATTCGTATTGAATTGTCTTGTTGCTCTATCGTATCGTATATTTTGGGTTCAACTTCAAACGCGTTGGCAGGCTTCCTAGTTCATACGTCTCCATTTCAGATTAGTGTATTCTACTCTGTCTTTGACCTGTTGGCTAAGGAATTCTAACGTGAATTAGTCACATGCTATGGGGTCAGATCAGTCAATTTAAGAGGCTTCTGTGAGAAAAACTTTAGGAAATTGCCCATTTTCTTTATTTTTTTTTAATTTTTTTAATATTCTAAAGGTAATTTCAAGATGGTATATGTTCATAGATATTTTTAATCATTCGACAATACACACACTTTGTAGGCAAAGCGATTGAACTTGGGTTACACTGGAACCACTTGTTGGGTTCATTTGTTTTCTTAATTATGTTGTCTTTCATGATTCATATCATATACTATAATCTACCGTATGGACCAAGCACATTTGGCCGGTTGACCAAACTGCTCATCTTTCTTCCCTCATTTTTCTTAGGTCATAAATCATAAACTCATCAAGAACACTCTCTTCCTTCCCCAAGAGTCTCTCCTTCCCCTCCCCTTACCTCTACCGTATGCATGACACAATTCAACAAAATATGCGTTTCATCACTCTTGAAATTTGTGTTAAAAGGTAATGGAAATGAAAGAAAATACTTGTTATGTTATCTTATTATTTTACTCTACGAGTATTATATTTTTAAAATAAATTTAAATATACTAATAATTTATAACAAATTTGAATACCAAGATATACCATAACAACAAAGAATGATAATCTAATTGTCGAGGATGGGGCGAATTGAGTGAAGTTCACAATCTTCGGGTTACTCTTTTTTTTTTGAAAAGTAATGAACCTCGTTAAAAATCTCCTCTAATACCTAATAGGGGAAAGAGTACTCGGATATTACTAAATAAAATAAACACACAACAGTTTGCCGATACAACTCGACAACAACCCACACAAGGCCAAACACCGACCTGAACAATTATCCTTTGCTAGACTTACAATGGATGGGAGTCAAAGACAACTCAAACTAATTACCCCAATGACAGAAAGCATCACAAAACGACCGAGACACTACTAGCATTCACTGCCATATCCACAGGAACATCAATAGACCTACCAATGCCTTGTCGAGCCATAATATGAGCAACACAATTTTCACATTTTCGTTTAATCTTTCTTACCGAGTGAGACGTAAGAGACTGTCATGTTTTTTTTCTTCTTCTTTATGAATGTTTATTATTCAATTAAAATCAAACTAATTGATCAAACAAAAAGTTAGTTCGATTAATCGGTTAGTTAATTAGGTGTTAAATCAATTAATGATTAAATACGTATTTCAAAATTTAATTATCGATTAATTCGATTTAAAACCAGTTAATTGAATATCTTAATGATGTTCATGAGTGTAGAAACTAGGAAGAGTCCTTGAGAATCCAAAGTTGAATTGTTTTCTAAAGTGCGCAACTGGGAGCCAGAGTTTGATACGGGTAACCGGAGAGTATGGTTATCGATCAACGGCTAGTCGATACATGCGTGGTCGCGAGAAACTTTTAAAAACTTAGCCGTGTGTTGGGGAAGGTTGATCAGATGTGATAAAATGAACCTTGAGTCGCATTCCTTCGAAAGAGGACAAATCATACTTGCGATGAGCCAACTGGAAAGGATTGATGAAGTAGTACAAGTCCATATAAATGGACTGTCATTTCGGATACACGTGGTTGAGGTGGAGCCAATGATTGAACAACAATTGTGTTTGAGTTGCGAGAGGGAATGTGGATTCGAGTTGGGTAGCGATAATGAAACGTCACATTTGAATGAGAGTCAAGCTGAGCAGTCAGAGCTAAAATTTCAGGGGAATGAGCATAAGGAGATGCGTGATCTTATGGATTGTAGTGAGGAAAAGTCGACAGGGGAGAATCAAAACCGTGGTGCCGAGGAGATACAACAGTTTTAGAGGTGGAATGCACATGGTCTAGTTGATGCGCGACTGGGTGAAAAGCCAATAATGTCGAGCGATTGTATTACAGATGAGGGAGTGGGAATGGTGTCACGTTTGGAGTTGAGTGTTCAAGGGAGAGATAGGCTGGTGGGGTTGAACGATTCGAAATTGATAGAGTGCCCTGTGAAATTCTTATCGATGAATTTGGAGGCCGGTGAACCTGGGCTCATTGATATACAATATAATATACTTGTAGAACCTATTGGTAACTAGCTAGACGAGAACTCTGAAAATGACTATTAGGAATTTGGTACGCGGAAAAATAACCAAAGCGATAACAACATAGACCAAGACATGTACAAGAGACAAGATTTAACGTGGTTCAGCATAGCCTACCTCCACGGACGAGAGAAACGAACAATCCACTATCAACGTAGAGAACACGAGGAGTACAAATAAATGGTAACCCATGTAATCCCAAAACCCGGTGTACAAACCCCATGACCCGGTGTAACCAAAACACTCTTCCCAACATCCCTACAATACCCATCTCTACAATGTAGTCACAATAGTTGTAGAGAACCTAAAAGTGTTTACATCTCTCTAAAGTAATTCTCTATATCTCTCATTCTCTCATAATTCAAAAGGTTAAACCTAGTATATATTTATAGACTCAAATACTTGGTCACCAAGAAACCTTAGTCAATAAGATCTCCTACCTAAAATAGGTCAATAAGATCTCCTACCTAAAATAGATATTTACTCATCAAAATAAATCCTAATTTTCAAGTAATCTTCAACCACTAGAATTAAAATAAAATACAACTTAATTACCAATTAGAATTTGAGTCAAAATATAAAAAATCTCCCCCTTGACGCAAATTCTATTCAAGCATTGGTTTTCAAGTCTTCAACAGCTTCAATTTTTACGTAAGCCAAATATCTGTTGAAGCACCGTCGCCAAGTCTTCAACAAACTCCAATTCTTATGTAGTATCCGTTGAAGCAGCGTTGAATCGATTGAGAATTACTCCACTTGCAACTGAAAGCTCGTTGTAGCAATACTCCTCTGCATGTCTCCAACATCGCTCCACAAAATATGCAACAAAAATTCCTTCTGAAACACACAGCTTGAACCATAGCTCTGATACCATTTGTTAGGAATTTGGTATGCGGCAAATTAACCAAAGCGATAACAAAATAAACCAAGACATGCACACGAGACAAGATTTAACGTGGTTCATCATAGCGTACCTCCACGGACGAGAGAAATGAACAATCCACTATCAACGTAGAGAACACAAAAAGTACAAATACATGATAACTCATGTAATCCAAAACTCGGTGTACAAATCCCATGACCCGGTGGAACCAAAACGCAAACATCCCTACAATACACATCCCTACAACATAGTCACAATAGTTGTAAAGAACCTAAAAGTAGTTACATCTCTCCAGAGAATAATTCTCTCTATCTCTCATTCTCTCATAATTCAAAATGTTAAACATAGTCTATATTTATAAACCCAAATACTTAGTCACCGAGAAACCTTATTCAATAAAATCTCCTACCTAAAATAGATATTTACTCATTAAAGTAAATCCTAATTGCCAAGTAATCTTCAACCACTAAAATAACAATAAAACCCAACTTAATTACCAATTAGAATTTGAGTCAAAATACAACAAAGACAAAACTGAGTCTACACCTTTAAATCTATCGCAAAAAATTGTAAAATTAGTTCAATTTTCATGTTTGATTATTTATGTCCCTGGAATTTATATATGTTATTTTTTGTGTTATTTGGATTAGGTCTGAAATTTTAAAATTTTAAAAGTACATAAATTGAAATGGATCAAATTAAATTTTTTAGGAAGAAATTGATCAAATTAGAATATATAAAAAGTATGATATGTTAATTTAGTGTTTAACATTATTGTTAAAAAGTGTTGTGTAAACTTAAATTATCTTTTCTTTTTTTTACTTTTATATTTGAATTTAAAAGCTAGTTCGAATAATGGAGGAGATAATGACAGAAATTGTTCACTTATTATTTAATTTAAGTGTTTAATAATACTTTCATCTCAAAAACACCTTATTATTTACATTTCCGATCAAAAAATAAACTTCAATCCATAACTTATTTATAACGGAGGAGATAATGATAGAATTTGATCACTTAAGAAATATGATAAACTATCTATTTAGTACGCCATCTATTCTTGTGTTTCTATTTCGGTCATTCAACTATTTTTTTTGCAAAATAGTACTTAATGTTATGTTTTAATTTTGGTATTCTACTGTTAAAAAATTAACGGCAAAGCCGACGTGTCACCACCTAATCATGAGAGAGAAATTTAAAAAACTAAAAAAATACTACGCCAGCTTTGTCGTTAGTTTTTTTAGTGGCGGGTACCAAAATAGAAATAAAATGTAGCATTAGGTACAATTTTATATAAAAAATTAATTCAATGACCAAAATAGAAATACAAAAATAGATAGGGTACCAGATAGTTAGTTTAGCCTAAGAAATTTGATATGACATCTCAAATGTTAAGGAAAAGGAATTGGTGGGTTAAGTCTAAACACAAGGACTTTTACCTTTTACATGAAGCTAATAAAGTCCATATTCATGGTTGGAAATTTCATTCTTCTCCTATTCCCGTCTCATTCTTGGGATACATAGGGATTTGTATATTTGGCTCCACAAAAGGAAGTTTCGGGTGTCGACCAAAGTGTGAAATCTAAAGGCTTAATAAAAAAAAACTCCTAAATTATATTTTCTAAAATAAGTGTTTAAAATATTTTTCGACTCAAGTAAATACCTAACGTTTTCACAGTTATTATTTTAAGTGTCTGACTTTGACGGCCGTTTAAAAAGATCTTTTAATCAATCAAAATATGACATGCGATTTTTATTTTTATTTCTTTTTTTAATTTAATTCTTTAAATTTCTTAAAATTTACAAAATAACCTTCAAATCTCTAGGTCCCCAAATATAGTCATTGTCGTTCATGACGTTGCGGCGACGAAATGATGCCTCTTTCGTCTTTAGACAAGGGAGGAAGGGAAAATAATCGTGGGGCCCTGTAAAAAAAATGGCGAGTACACCGTCGATGATTGGCAGCGACAACGGTTAGAATAAAATTTGAGACTTAGGGATTTGGGGAATATTTTAAAATTTTTTGAGAAAATGTATATGTGTTTACTAACTAACATTTTTTTTAAACGGTAGATGGCATGACACCTAAAATAATTGTGAGAACGTTAGACATTTATTTAGGTCAAAAAATATTTTAATCATTTATTTAGAGAAAATATATAGTTTGGGAATTTTTTTTCCTATTAAGCCAAATCTAAACAATAAAGCTTATCTCCAACAGGCACTCTATATTAATGGTGAAAGCAACATGAATGGAGCCGGAGGACCCAAAGTCTTCTCAATATAATATCAAATCTAAGGTCACGACGTTAGGTTACTCGTTTCATTCAACAGCGACGGCCGCCCCATTTACAGTCTCCTCACGCCATTGAACTTCGTCTCCATTTACCAAGTTGACTCACTCCGACCAACACATGAAACAGCTGCAATTCATAGCACAAACAGTAATATTGCTAATCAAACAAACTATCTATAAAAAAAAAAACATGTTCTGCCCTTAATCGCATCTTAAATCATGTACGGAGCCCCCTGTGAAATTAAGTTTCATGAAGCAGTTCAACTCAGGGTGTCTTCTTCTCTTCATAATGTTCAAGATATTCAGTTTTCCGCTCAATCTAACATGGCTGCTCAGCTCTAAAAGCCCAGAACTTATATTACTGCTCAAGCTCGTGGCATTGGGTACCCGAAGTGAGCTCACGTCAACTGAAACATTCAACCTCTCTGTTGCTCTAGCCGGAGCTCTCCCGGTGGGTATTTTAAAATCTCCGACGATTACTGGACCGCACCAGACAGTCCCTGTCGTGTTGTCGAACCGGAAGTCTCCGAAATTGGTGTTCTTTACGGCGACCGACGTTAACAGTGTGAAGTTGAACGACGGAGTCGATGAATTAGTCTTGTGCTTGAGATTCCGAACCCTGACCGATCCGAGCTCGAAACCAGGGGTTCTGGGACGTAAAAAGATGCTGCCGAAAACCAAGAGAACGGTTCCTTGGATGACCGTGATAAGCAGAACGTAAACAAGAAATTTACTGCTTTTTTCTTCCCGGCGTGAAGCTTCGGGTTTCCTCCCCCCGAACTCGACGTCGCTTCTCGGATAATCTTGAACCGGTGCCAGTGGCGCGGCCTGGTGATCTGGGTGCATATTGTTTTTTTTTTCTAGAAGGAAAAAGAGAAGGGTTGAGAATCTTGAGATCGTAAAAAAGTTGTCTTTTTTATAATCAAGATTCGAAGATTTAGAACTGGTTTTCTGCTCCTGTAAGTTTTCGTACGAGCTATAAACATGATGACAATGTATTTATATGTGTGAAATTCAAGGTTAGGGTTCTCGAACAACCGCGTTGACTCAGTCTTGGATTAGCGATGGCCTTTTTTAGGAACTTTTTGAAAGTTTACCCTTGTCTTTTGGCCGAGTAAGTATTTTACTTGGTCGGATGTTTGTAACATTTCATAACAATCGACTAATTTTTATCCTCGATATATTTTTTTAATCTTATTCGAGTCTAAAATAATATCTATTTCTAATTTTAAATTTAGATAAATTCACGTACAACTGCAGACTAAATTATTCAGAATTATTCAGAATTCATCTAAGTAGAGCACATCACTTTTTACCAGTGAAATCACTTTTTGGGTTCTTATTGTCGATATATGAATACGTTAATTGTAATTACAATTATAGATGTTTCTTAAATAAAAAAATAAATTTTATCATTAGTTTTATATATTATGCATAAGTTGTAGTTTTAGTTTTTGCACACTAATTTGGTCAGATTTATTCTTTTTATTAGACCAAAATTCTCAATCGTGAGCACGTATATATGTTGTGTATTGTTATTCTAAAATGATACAAACTTAAATAACCAATTTTGTTATAAGTAGCATATATATTAAAGTGTTATGGAAATAATGTGTACATACCCCAAGTTTTATTTATAATTTGATGGAGGTCAAATTATAACTACCAAAAATTATTTTAATAATGAATTATATAAAGATATAGTGGTGTCTAAGAAATATTTTACTTTGTATTTCCCTCCCTCCCATCAAAAAGTTATATAACAAGAGAAAAACATATTTTCTTGGAAGATTAAAACCTTACGATTAATCTACAACAACGGATTCATGTATGCTTCCTCATCGTATTTTGTTCTTACTGGTTTAACGTGGCAGATTCTAGATTAGATTTCATGCTTTTCAATTTTTGAAATTTTAGTCTTAACCCAAACATTACATGGATAATATGATTGAAATTATAAAACTTAAAAGTGCAGGGGCTAAATCTATGACTTACATATAGTTAGGGACTAATAGAAAAATTTGAAAAAAAACATATACAATTTTGCTAATGGGTGTTTGTTGGAAAGGGACTAAAAAGATAGATTAAACATTACTTTTGTGTTGTCAAAACGTGTCCATTGCTATAAAAAAAAGCCTCCTTAATCACACAATTTTTCTTTTTAAGTTTCCTTGATGTAGATATCAAAACTTTTTAATTTTAATTTAACAAACGACATTAAGCGATTAATATGTGTTATTTTATACAATTATTTATTAAAATATGAGATTTGATAGAAATTATATATCTTCTCCTAAAAAGAATAGTATTAACTGAAGATTTTAAAATATATTCTCCAATTTCTAATATACAGCCTTGAACATGAATATTTTGTAATTTAAAAATTAAAAATTAATATATTTTTATTTTGAATCCAACATCATATAATGAGCAAAAGTATAATAAAAAAATATTTAAAGAAAAGGAAAAGTGTAGCCATAACACTTTTCAACCCTTGCAAGCGAAAAATTATTATGTGGTCCTGGTTTATCACGTCATTTATGGTCCCATCCAATGAGATTTATTCGTAAGAAAGAGATGAAAATTCACTTTAAAAAAAATAAGATAGAAAATTATTATTGGATGTGACCATAAATGACGTGGTGAGCCAGACCCATCTAATAATTTCTCCTTGCAAGCACTCTTTCACAAGTTGTGTAATTTACTTTTAGGAATTTAATTCTCTTTATTGCTATGTAAGTTTGGTATGAAAAAAAAAATCAAATTGGCATTTAAAACCAATTAATTATTGAAATGCACTCATTCACAAGAAGTAGGAATGTAAATCAACCGGATAAAGTTGTTTTCATATTCGTTTGTTTATTTTTGAAGTTGTTTATATTTGACTTGTGTTTGTTTATGTTAAGTATGACTCATATACTAGATAAAGGACATATGCTAGTAATTGTACCGGGGTTACTCTTATATAATGTATTTGTAACCTAATTGTATTATTAATCTCATAATAAGAAAACCGCCGCTCATCTCTCCCGATGACGTAAGCACATTGCCGAACCTCGTTAAAATCTTGTGTTCTTGTTTGTTTTAATTCATTGTTGATTTTCTTAATTTTTCAACAGTTTAAATTTTTAATATCATGTTTAAAATCAATTATATGGTATGTTCGTGCTCGATTTGTTTAGCATTAACGAGAATGTTTGTTTAACGTTTGCTAACATATTCATTTCTCATTTTTATATTATTTTTTATTTCAATCGAGTAAAGCATTTAGAGCACACTACTTACAACTTGTTTTTTTTTCCAAATTATCCATAATGATTGCAAATATAATATATATGTTTCATAGATTAATGAGTTGAAAATCAAATATAAAAATAAAAGGCGTATTATTTAATAATTTTATAAGAAAATACTATTAATAAACAAACAAGTTATAAACGAGCTTGTTCATAAACATAAACGAACCGAACACACATACGCTCATGTTCGTTTATTAAATGAATTTAAATGAACGTTTTATGAACGATTCGCGGACAATTCATTAAATGTTCTATTTATTTACACCTCTAATCAGAACTACCACATACAATATACATTCTTTTTTTTTTGAATAGTCTAAAGGTGATTACAAGGTAGTATATGTTCATACATATTCTTAACCTTTTGACAATACGTATACAACTTGTAGTCAGAGTGATTTGAATCCAAATCTCTTAAGATGAACATTATTTATTTTTTTACTGGGACACTTGTTGAGTTCAAATAAAGATACATATGTGATTGACAGGACACATTTTTATTGTACATGACACTCCTCGTTCCCAACATCAAATATTTTATTTGATTTAGCAACAAAAAAAACGCATTTTCACGTGTGCTTTTGCAATTCATAATGGAAGTATATTATATAATACTACTTCCGGCATATACAATAAAAAAGAGGAATATATATATATATATATATATTAGTTTCCCGTTGTGATGCACGTCGATTATATAGAATTCAAATGTAATTACTTGTTGCTGGCCACGCCATTGAATTTAATTTACCCAAACCATGATTTCTTCTTTTCTATTTTTTCAGTCTCTTTTTGAGGGCTATGGCTGTACAGTGACTCCTGTTTTCTGGGCTTATTATTGCAAAAAATTCTTATGCTTGTCTAGGTAAAGAAAGGAGTTAGGGTTATGGATGATAAGGCTGGCTGGCTGCTATTTACTCCCCTCGTATACTTCTCCTAGAAATGCTCCTTGTGGAATTCAAATTTTGTGGAACCTTTATGGTTCAACTCGTGGCACAGTTTGCTCAGCTCTTTTGCCAAAACCGGTGCCCCGCAGTAAAACACCCCTGCTCCACCGCACCATAGTATTAGAATACAGAGAAGATTGTCATTTTCATTTGCTTAAGTAGAATTGGGGAGGGGGCAGCCACTCACCTATCCTTGCATTGCAATGCTTGGAACTTAGTTTAGACAGAACTTTCTTCCATTTAGGCCTTGCAAAATGGGTCCTCACCTGATCATTTCAAGAGTAATGGCCCGTGACAATAATCATATGCTGCGAAAATGAAAATGAGAGACAGAAAAGGGTCTTACCCTGGTGCCTGAAACGATGTCAACTCCATTCTTGGCATGATTTAGTGCTTGGACCATTGTGATGAGAGCCGAGCGTGCATCGCCTTCCTCGTACACGCTTGTCAAATAGTTGTGCATTTCAATGACACCCTGTGGTCCAAAGGGACAAGTTAGTAACACCAACTGAAGAGTATTGGCATTCTAACAACATTATAAATGAAAAAAACTTGTTCAATGATTAGTTCATTTACCCTTTGATCAAGTTCTGCAACTTCATTCATGACCCCTTTGAACCAATCAAATGAACCTTGCTCCCTGGTTACCCAATAAAAGTAAGCATTGGTCGTCTTAAGAGTCTTCTTCCGTGAAACTTTGTTTGGGGCGGTTGAATCATTGCTCTCGACACTTAAGTCTGATGTCCTACTGGTATCTGAGGCCAAATCCTGAAAATGAAGAAGATCTTCATTGTGAATCTTATAAGAAAAGACCAAGAATAGCAGATTCATTTAACTTGGCACAAGTTACTTACTGCCTGCTCCTCCATTTTGACAATGTTGTTAAGCAGATCTTTTAAGATGCTGATGAATGGTGTTGCACCAATTCCAAGACCCACAAGCAACAGGACATCATACTTCCTATAGTCTTGTGCCGGTGCGCCATACGGTCCATCAATTAACAGCTTTGGCAAACTGTTCTTCGGACAAGAATATCATGGATTATAACATTAACAGACTCTAAATGCTTCTAGAAAAGAGAATGTTGAATGTAATAATAGAAGCCAAATAGATGTTACCTTTTCTTAGTCGTCTCATCAGCCCTGAGAAGCCCACTTTTCCCAGCTACAGGTGGTTCACAAACCTCTGAGAATAGCCGTTTGAGTTCTTGGGTCCAGTCACCTAGCTGACGGATATGTACACTAAGGTAGTCATCACCAGGAGCAGAGGTGATGGAGAAAGGATGCCTGGTTCACAAAAGGAAATGCTCATGAGTTCACAAGAAAACTTGCAATCAAATATGTTAACCAGGTTCCATTCATCTTAGAAGGTAATTGTGGACACCAAATGGAATTGGTCTGAGTCCATTTTCATTTTCTTCTATTATGTACTTACATCCAAAATATTGTTCTGGAATTCTGAAAATAATTTAGTAGCAAAGCGAAACAGATGCAATCATTGTTAAACATTATATATGCTTTTATATTTTTTACTTGCCATTCAAATGAAGAGACAGCAGGGCATTGGACAAACATGTACTGTCCGCTCTTGTACCGAAATTGAGGCGGCTTAGACATTTGTAATGTGAGAACACCTCCCGGATAAATTGCAACCTGTGTATCGGGAATGCAAAGTTACAAGATGATGGCCAATCAAAGATTCAAAATACTCGGCATCCTCGTTCAGACCTAAATTCAGGGATCATGGGAAATGGATCACACTTCACAGAGAAGCTAATCTCGTGAATCGATCAGCCTGTGCTTTCCCAGTTAATTGGTCCAGTAAATGTTTCTCCGTTTTGTACTTCACCCTTTTTCATTGAGCAAATTCTAATTACTTACGTAACTTCTTGTTTATAAAGTGACAGAGTTATGCTTACCTTCAAAAGCCGGACAGTATAGGAACCAGAACGAAAAAATCTTAGGGTCCTTTCTCCAGCATATAACAAAACTGGAACAGCTAGGTACATCCAAGTCTGCAAACATGAAATTCCATACCTTAACCTCAAGGCTGAAACTACAGTTATAGTTAAATAAAATAAAATCTTGCTGTTAGAATTTCTGCAAACACTTGAGAGAAGATTTAAATATATACCGTCTTACGGTACCATATGTGCACAAGATAAAGGAATTCGCCATGGATGATGAGCAAGGCATAGACAATGACAAACAGGTGATGTGAGTACCAGAAGGCATTGAAGCCAGTGATTCTATCAAAGGGCTTGGGAAGTTTAATCAGGTTCCGCCGAAACCATCTTGTTGCCAGTGTAAATGCAATGGCCGTGAAGATAACCATTAGAATTCCAGTCATTCCCTCAGTCCCTTTTACCAGGTCCAAGTACGTTGGCTTATGACTTCCAAAGTCATGGCTTAGATACTTTTTATACATATCATTAGAAGAATCGATCAGCCTCGGAAAATCACAGGCGAGATGGTTACCGACATGGAGAATGACTCCAATTACAATCGCTGCAGCTATTGTCTGCATAAGATGAGGAGAGCGTCAAAAATGATCTAATTGTATGGGGATCGACAACTTTCAAACTTCAACGTTATTATGAAATGCATCAATTTTGCTTTGTTTTCGGCCTTATTTGCAAATGTTTGAATTGGCCCCTATATCCACTAGCTAACTTTGCCAGCCTTATATTGATTGGGTCTGGGTATATTTACTTGACTTTGAAAATTGATAAAAACAAATTCCAACAAATTATTGTAAAAAAAATAAAAAATTTCTTCTGTTTATGTCAATGGTTCAGTCACCGCCCAAAAAATTGAAACAAATATTCTTGCTTAGATAATAGTAGTGAGAAAAGGGTAAACTACAATAGATGTCACTTAATTATAGGTAAGATTACATTTGTATCACTTAATTATTAAAAGTTATACTTATGTCACTCAATTTTGTGTAAAGTTACATTTGGGTCACCTTTTATATTTTAAAAATATATATCAATTTAGTTATTTTTCTTCCCAATCACTTGTAAACCCTCGTTAACACTAGAGTACTTCATTTGAAATCATTAATTAATCTAATACACAAATTGACATGTATTTTTTAAATATAAAGGGTGACCTAAATGTAACCTTACCCATAATTGAGTGACCCAAGTGTAACTTTTAATAATTAGGTGATCCAAATGTAACATTACCCATAATTAAGTAAACCACATACAACTTTTAATAATTGAGTTACCCAAATGTATACCTTACCCATAATTGAGTGACCAAAAAGTCACTTAAATGGGTGGGTGAAAAATTATTTTACTAAAATAAAAAAATTATTACAGTAAACAAAAAGTCGTAAGAAAAATTAAACGATTTTGAAAAGTCATTGAGAAAAGACGATAACTTTAAAGGACGTGTTTTTAAACTGAAACACTAAAATTATTTCTTCCCTATGACTTTTTAAAATCGTCTAATTTTCTTACTGACTTTTTCGTTTATTGTAACAACATTCTATTTGATAGCATAATTTTTCACCCACTCCATTTTTCATAAATTGTTTTCCTCAAAAGAACATTATCCAAGCAAATATCCGTGGAATCATCATGGTGTATTCTACCATTAAAAAGAAATCTGTTTAGATGTCAACTTTTGCTGCAATGTCCCCCCCCCCTATCGTCACTGTTTTAAGTTCAAGGCTGATAATATCAAGTAAAGACCTACTATTGTAATTGATGGCTTAAATCAACACATCATATTGACTTCTATCATCTACTTATCCGGGACCCCAGACGCTAAACGTAAAAGACAAGCTAAAGATGTATTACTAGAGAGGAGATAAAGGAGTTGGTAAACTACATACCGTGTGAAAGTTGATGTTGTCGTCAAAAGGTACGACTAGACCCAGCTTTGTGGACCTGAGCCAAGTAATGGTGTTTCTGCACACGGGCATGAGGATAAGAGCCATGTTAAACTTCAGGGTCTCAGCTGCTCCTTTGGCTGTGAGGAGACAATAACCCATAACTTTAAAAGCACTCTTTTGTTTGTACTGAAAGAATTTCCAAGTAAAGAGTCCTATCATAATCATGGTCCACAATGACACGACCCATATTTTCTTCCAATTTCCTTCTAGATAGTACACAAGTTTATTGCTCATTCTTCTGATCCTGCTTCTTTTTCTTAATCCTTGTAAGTTTTGGCTAAGTGCCTGGCTTGTGTAGCTTAGGGATTGACTGTAACTCAGATACGTGTCCTTTTGCAGGAGAAGGGTCTCCAGTTGCCATAGCTGCATCATTTTCATCAGTCATCATCATCCACCAAATCATGGTGTTATGGCAAAGGAAATATTAAATGATAAGGAAAGTTTCTAGTCATGAAAAAAGACAAAATTAGCTTTGATTCTGTCAACTGGTTACACTATGAGTGATGCAGAATGGAGGACGGTTGCGTGCGTGAATGAGTGAAGAGGACGCGTTTTGGAGAAGGGAATAACCAGAATGCAAAACTCACATGGGAACCCAAATGTCAGGTCTGCCATTTAGCAGGACCACTTAAAGGGACGGAGGCATGTACATTTTGGGAGAGGCTCTTGTTCCTCCCAATTTTTTTTTTAGTATAATTACATTTGATGTCCTTTTTAGTTTAAATAGTATTCAAATAAAGTCTTTGTCTCTCTTAATTTTAAATTTAAAAGCTTAATAAACTTTTGTCCCTTCCAATATTTAATTTTAGCTCGGTCCTGACCAACGAGTTCAAAACTGTCAATCATGGGACGGAGTTGGTCGGAACCCTTTAAATATATAGGACCAATACTTAATCTCAACAACTTTGACAAGTAAAACAAAAGGGGGAAAATCAATTTTACAAGATATGAAATAAAGAAAAAAAAAACAAAATTCAAGCCAAGATGCCATTGCCCTATAGTGACCTGCCAAGATGATTATAATACTATAAAGTCTTAATTATCATATGGATAATCATGCAAATCCAATTTCTTTTTCTTCCTATCTAGCTAAAGTTAACTAAAAACGGTTCAACGACCTCAAATGTCAACATAGGTTAAGTTGAGCTGTCTCTAGTAAAAGCTTTGATCATTCATTCTTAGTCACGGTTGAACAAAACCAGAACCCGATTGTTGGAAGATTTGATCATTTTCCTACCAATAGACTTTGGAAGAACAAATCCTATCTACTAATTTCATATTTTTCTTAATAATATTGTCAATGCTGCTCAACTGGACATCTTATCGAAACTAATTTATTAGTTTGAAACCTAATCTGAAAATAAAACCTCACTGTGAAATATAATTTCCTCAACTTGAAATATAAAATTATGGAACACCCTTTTTTGGGTCGAATTCTAGAACATCCTTTGTCTTAATACCCTTGAATATTAAATAATATTAAGAGGTAAAAAATCATGCATAAAGCATAGAAGGAGTTGAGTATGGAAAGTTCATATAAATGATGGACCCACCTCAATATAGCCAAGTCTTTCAGGGTCCAACTCTTCCATGATCAAAGCTGCATATTCTTCCGCCTGCTCCTTCAATCTCGATAGCTTGTTTGCTGAAGCACTTAGCGCGACAATCTGTATAATCAGGAGGAGAATAAAATTTGTAATTTCCCAATTAAAATTAATTATGTATAGACCAAAATGCCCCCACCAACCCACTAAGATTTTATTAGTAAAATGACCAAAATTCGGGGAAAAATACAGGCCAAACATTGAATATAAAAGAATCAATCTAATTATTATGTCATGAAGAATCAATCTAATTATCGATTGAAATTATATCTTTTTCTCATTTCTTTAATTTGAATTATTTAATATGGTAGTAGTTAGTGTACGAGTTTCTTGCGATTTAAGGTCATTCAATACCCTGCCTAACGTTGATTATAATAAACCAAATGACACCCGGTTAACAAGTTTTTTTTTTATATAAACATTAAATTATTTCCCTCTAAAGATGAAAGGGCGGCCTTTCAATTTTCATTTTGAAGAAAAATAATAGTAATTTTAGTGGAAGGGGAAATGTTAATTAAAAATTAGTTTGAAGTGGCTGCCTAATCCAATTTCATTAAAAATTTGGTTTATTATTATTACCTCTTTTACTTCAGCCTCAGTGATTCTACCATCATCGTTCTTGTCCACCCTGAAACATAATTCACATATCAATCATATAATATGAGATTAGAGAAGAAGGCGAGTTTGAAATTTTAATTTTAAAATGGAATAATTAAAAGAAATTAATTAAAAATTAGTATTACTAATTATAGAATAGTTTGATAATGCGTACATGTCGAAGAAGATCTGGAGGCGAGAATCAAAGCTTTGATCGGTGATTTGAGACCAATATTCATAGAGTTCATCTCTGCAAATTTTTTCAACTTTTAATCTCCTTCGTCTACTCAATGCATCGAACATCTCCAGTGCAAATTCCTTCGAATCCTTCATTCCTTAAAGAATGGTAAACGATTACGAAAATCAGTTAGGAGATTGATTGGAATTGAAGCGTTTAAAAATGGATTTGAAAAGGAAATGTGATGATGAAATGGATAACCTATGCATTGTGCGAAATCGGAGCGAAATAGAAAACCGTCTTTTGCGAGTTTGTGGAAATTGTTTTGAACTTCTTCCCATACATTGGCTTTATTGTTGCTGATAAACCTTAATCCGCGGAGTGCTTTTGAAGCGCCGGAGCGAGTCCGGTCGAGCTGAGCTCGCTGCTTTCTTAGAGCTCGAGCGGATAAAGCCGAATCGAATCCGTTTATAGTCTGAGATGTGTGTCCGTGTCCCCATGAGAACTTCCGTAGCTCGGCTTTCAACTCCTGTGAGAACTGCCTGGCTTTGGCCACTGCCTCGGCTTTTAGTTCTTGTGAAAACTGTCTGAGTCTATTGGATGAACTCCGCTTGATCGTCGGTGATCGTGAAGCGGAGGCCAGAGTATCGGATCCTTCATCGACGTGGATGGTGGTGGCCGGCTCGACGCTTCGGAGGATGATGGTATCATCGTCTTGGAGATCGATGGTTACCTCGACGAACTCCTCGGCCGACATGTACTCGCTCCCCGGCGAAGTTGTTGAACTGTGTGTGATTTTGGCGGGAACGGTGTCCGATGCCCATCGCCTCTCGTGCGTCGGTAAAGAGCCGTCGTCTCTCATTGAGCAGCCAACAACTACTTGCTGTGCCTGCTTAAACTTGAATTTATAGGAATTAAGGTTTAGTTCATTTTTTGAAAGGAAACTGATAAAGTTGAATATGAAGATAGGCAAAGGAAACGCGGAGGGAATCTGATGGAAACGACAAGAAAAAATACAAAGGAAATTTAAAAGGAAGAAAGGACTTGTATTGCAGGGACCAAAGGAGATTTATTTATTTGTTTATATGTTGGATTTCGTAGGAAAGAATTATCATTGATTTATAATTATATAATTTTCAAAGGATTTATAAGACAATTTTGCTATTTTGGAAGGACTAAGGCCTAGAGATGGGCATTTTACCCTACTCTGCACGATCGGGTCAGATTTTTTAATAAAAAAATTAAATTTAGATCGGTCGAGTTTTTATTAAGAGTCGAGTCGGGTTAGGGTTTAAGGTGGAGAGTATCCGACCCGAAACTAATTGTGCACTTTTTCCTTAATTTTTTAGGAATATTTATAATAATGCCCCTATTTATATATATATATATATTTATAATTAAGTCCTTAAAATTAACTTTTTATTTATAATTTAGTTCTTAAAATTATTATTTTTTGTGATTAACTCCCTTAAAATTATTTATTGTACAATTAAATTCCTAAAATTAATTTTTTTATAAGTCAGGTATGATCGAATCTAAAGTATTTATTTTTGGGTCAAGTTCGGGTGGGTCAAAAACCCCCGGCCCGGACGTCAGTAAAGAGTCGTCCTTTATCCATTTTGATATTTTACTAATATTTTATCATTTTTTTCATTAAAAATGTAATTGTTAAATATATTAATATAATCATTATTTTGAATTAATATGATAAAAATATTAAATTAATTTAAAATATCTATGTGTATAATAAATAAAATTATATTAGCAATTGAATTGTTAAAATATTAATGGTACAAGGCCTTGTTTGGCAACTAATAGATAATTGATAGTGGATTACATTAGTTAATAGTTGATAACAGATTACATTAACTGATGTGATTATCTAATTGCTTTAACTGGTTGTATAAAAGTGTCTTGTAACACCCTTACCGGTATTTATTACTCAATACTAGTATGGAGTGTCACGTGATGTTTAAACCACATTTTATGCTATCCGTACAAGTCAAAAATGACGATTTTGATTTTTTCCTTTTAATCGCGTAAAATTTATTTCTAATTTTTAATCCATCAGATAGACCCCGGTTTCAGGCATCAACTTAGCAATTTATAACTATACTTTACGATTAACAAAATTACCTAAAAATTGCCTAAAATAAAAATCATTTTGATTACTCTAAAATTTCATTTTCATAACATTACATGTTTTCATTACTAGTAATTTCTTTAAACTAGCATCAAGTCTAATAAAAGTCCAATATTGTATACTAACCACTTATCTAGATGTTAATATTACAATCCACATCTAGACTAGTTTAAAAGAGCTAATATTCATTCATACATGCCAACTAGAAAATATCAAAATACATCAAAGATGTAGTTACCGATACTGTATATATATCCTTCGTTGATAATGATGCCTTGCTCCTTACTCCGACCTGGGTTTCCTACCTACGCATGAAAAGTCATCACACGCTAAGTATATACTAAGTGAGACATTATATCTGTATATTCAATATAAATCAATATGCTTAAATTATAACAATAATGAGATAATCATGCAGTTTGATCACTAATCATTTGTTTCCCTTATGTTAATCACATATTAACATAATATAATTCGGATTTACAATCCTGTTAACTTCCTTGCCATTTCCTGAGCGTTTATCTACTCTCTAACCAATATACCATTTATTATACCGTAAATTATAGCCCAAATTAACTTGAGGACTTGAGTACACGAGTCAAAAACTATACCGAAGAACTAAAGAACTGCACTTAAGTGCTAAATAACCGCACCTATGTGCTAAATAACCGCACATAAGTGCTAATACACTGCACCGAAGTGCTAAACCGCTGGACTCTATGGCATGCCAACTATACTCTATACCTCAATAACTTACTTTGGCATACTTTTCAATTTTGTAATTAATTCATCCATGACAATTATAATCGAATACTTGGGTAGTTTATACCCTAAGTATCACATAAAAATATCATAATCAAATTACCTGTGATCAATGCATGTAATCCCTCTACCTTTGACATTTTCTACTGTGTCAAATATCAAAATAAATATAATCTTTAAGCATATAATTATAACAGACTTATCACAATCTTTCAAATCAAACATAATATTTTCCATGCATATAATGCACTCACCTTGACACTTTATAAGTTGCCAATATGTACTTAGCCTCACTAAGCTTCAGCTTGATCTATGTCATTTCCTCGATTGGTAGTTCGATCTCGGTTTTGATCATGATCTATATGTACATCAACATGTCATAAATACATTTCAAATTATATGTTAGTATCATACTAACACATAAATACAATAGGAATAATATTCCTACAATTATTCCTATAATTGTCCAATCTTAGATCTATGACATAAGTCATTATACTTTTAATACCTTGAATTCTCTTCAACTTTTAATCAGAGAATGATCAAAACTTCATTCTAATAACAATTTAAACATAATTCTTCCATGAAAACAATTTTTTTTACTTTAGTTCTAAATTTTCCCCAAAATGCCGAATTAGTCCCCAATCTTTCCAAGATTTTTGAATTGATCCTTATGTTTTTACAAACTTCTAAAATGGTCCAAATGACATTTTAAAGCTTGTAAAATCATAATTTCATCATATCTAATCTTATGAAAATTTTTCCATAATTTCCTCTAATTTCTCTTCCTTGACCGAAATGTCCTTTACTTTCCAATATTTCCATTTTGGTCCTAAATTATCAAATCAAGCTAATTTGATCATAATCTCATCATTTCTAATACTAGAATAATTTTCACAATAATTTCCCCTTTATTTCCAATTCTAACCGAATTGGTCCTTTATTCTTCCCAAGGGAAAATTTCATTCTAACATCAATTTAAGGCTTCTAATTCACAAACCATTCATTTCCATCCTTTATTCAATTCCCTAACCAAATCCCCAAATTATAGGGTTAGGGTTTATAACCTTGAACATAGAATTAAACTAAATTCAAGCTTGTTTTCATGTTTACAACACTTGAGTTACTTAAATCAAGCCTTAATTCCAACATAGTTCATGAAATTCCAATTTCTCTCTCTTCAAGAACATGAACTATTCTTCTTATCACCATGCAAAATTACTATCAAAAGAAAGAGCATGAAGCATAGATCATTTTCTTCTAAAACAACATACCTTGATTCTAACTTTGAAGCCTTCAATTTGCCAAAGAAAATTTCTCCCCTTTTTTCTCTTGCTTTTTGAAATTCTCCAAGAAAGATGAACTAATTTTGTTCATCTTTTTCCTTTTTAATCCACATGTGATAATTATATGAATTTTAAATTAATTTAATTAGTGAAATTACTAATTTAGCCTTCAAATCCAATAGCTAAATTTAATCTTATCATAAACCAAGAGCCAAGATTAAATCCATGTGTTTTTCATCTTCTAAAAATGCCATCAACATTTCAAAATATTTCAAAAATACCATCCATGACAAATATCCAATTTGCCCTCCAACTAGACTTTATTTACTAACAAGACTTGAAAATTGCCATTCCATCACCATCTAACTAAATCTAGTTAGAATCCAACCAAATGTAATAAAATATTCATAAAATAATATTTTATGAATTTTCCATAATCCTTGGAATTGTCTTTAATATTTCAATTCGACCCGATTACTCGATATTCACTTTCTACGATTTTTCCAATTTCCAAACTATCGGGTAAAATCTGAAATTCTCATAATTCTAATATCCATATGTAAATATTTTTGACATACAAAATATTCCATAATTTTGTAAAACTCAAAATCTTGAAATTTTGACTCGGTCCAATATACTGATAATTTACCCGAAATATTTATCGGATAAATTTCTCTTAATAATCCTTTATCAGATATCCATTCAAAAAAATTTCAACTCGAACTGATTCTCCTTTTTATCAGTCTCAACTATTGACATGAGACCTTCCCATAAGGTCACCCATCCTAATGCTACTCTAGCTTGAGCACGCTTAACTTTTCAGTTTGATACAAATTCGAATAATATAAGCCTCGTATAAAAAATCCGGGTAACACGTAAATACCACTCTTGGGGGTAAACTGTCAATTTACGGGGTTAAATCACATAACTTTTTAAAATCATACTTTGGTCTCTAAACTTTTTCAAAGTTCACACTTTAACCCTTAAACTTTCAAAAATTACATTTTGGTCACTAATCCAAAAATTGGGATATTACAAGATAAAATTAACTAATTATATGTAATACTTGTTTGAATAATTTATTAATTATCAATATTTGGTATCGGTTACTATTAATTAGATTATGAATATTAATCTTAGTTCAAAACATTCACCAAACATGGCCAAAGCATATACAATTTATTTTTGGATATAATACATGTCTATTTTATGATCTATGTTCAAGATTCGTGGCTCTCTTTCAACAATATCGTTTCTAAGATTCGAACACGGATTCTCCCCCTGTGAGAGTAATGTGCCTTGTCATTTGCACCTAACACTTGTTGGTAATCGATTACAACTTATTTAATTTAGGGTGGACACTGAAAAATAACCTTACCGGTTGACATCAGTAAGAGCTGGTGAGAGTCAACGTCGAGTGGACGAGAAAAGAAGTGAGTTAAAGTTTTTATCATTAATTGATTGACTGTTTTTTTTTAAAGTCTTAAGTTGATTTTAAAGTATTATATGTTCATATTTTTTAACTTTTTGATAACACATATTTTGTAGATAAAATTATTTAAATTTATTTTTTAAAATAAATATCATTTTTTTACTGAGATCATTCATTGAGTTCATAGATGGACTATTTTTTGAATAATAAAGACAGGCTCAATACAAATGGCCTAATTCACAAGTAAACTCACAGGCTTGCACTAGACAGTAACCTCCCCCCAAGCTCCGGAATTGGTACCTTCACAGCTTTGAGCATAATCCCTTCGCTTAGCAAAAATGGTCATTGGTCAGCCACACTGTTGACTGCCGAAAGTTTTGATTCTCTTTCTTTATTCAAGGAAAAGAAGCTGTGGCAGTAGCCGGTAAGTCTTTTTTTGTTCCCATTATTTTCTTTTAATATATTTTAATCATATTCATAGCGTAATTGACTTGATTGGATCTACAAAATTCAAAAGAAATTAGCGTAGATTAAAAAAATTGAAGTGTTTTTCTTTTACATTGAAGTATTTTATATTTAAATTTCGGGTTAAAGGCTTAGGACCAAGTTTAATTATTAGGTTATTTGCATTTTACCAAATTTTAATGCCACAAATATTACAAGATAATATATAGAGAGAGCATGTAAGAAGAGCATTATTAAATGGGTTTAAATTTGATATACTATTAAACCTAAACCCTAAAAATTAAACCCCAAACTCTAAACTTTAAACCCTAAATTCTAAGCACTAACCTTAAATTCTAAACTCTACAGCCAAAACCCCTAAACTCTAAACTATAAACTAAACCCCTAACCCCTAAAACTAAGAGGCTTGTTAGTTTACACAACCTGTGTATTGAAGTTTTTCTCTTATTAAATAATCCGTGTAAAATTTTAAAAAATCAGGGAATCGTGGTCTGATTTACTTAATTTTAAATTTAAGAGAGAATTAATAAGTATTTAAATTGAAATATAGCGAGTCATTGCTTAATTTGTCTAGTTTCTAAATTAAGAGAATCCTAAAAAGCAATATATGAAGAAAAAAACTAAGATAATCAAGACTTAATTTGTCTAGTTTCAAAATTAAGAGAATTCTACAAAGCAATTTATGCACACAAAAAAACCCTCAGATAATCAAGACTTAATTTATCTAATTTTAAAACTAAGAAAACCCGAAAACAATTAGACTTAAAATTTTAGGGTCATAACCACTCTCGCCTAGGGCTGTAAATGAGACGAGACAGATCGCGAGCTACTCGAGCTCGACTTGGTCAAAGCTCGGTCAAAGCTCGAGCTCGAACTCGGATCGAGTTCTTAACGAGCCGAGCTGAGCTACATGATACTCGACTCGAAAAGCTCGCGAGCTACTCGAAAACATATTATACTAAGTTTTTTTTTATTTTTTATAATTTAAAATCTAAATTCCTAAACTTAAAACCCTAAATTATAAACATTAAAATCTAAATTCTAAACCTAAACCTCTGAACCCTAAACTAACACCCTAAACCCTAAAATTAACAAGCTTGAGTTTACGCAACTTGTGTATCAAAGTTTTTTTCTTGATAGGGCTTTAAATGAGACGTGATAGATGTCGAGCTACTCAAGTTCGACACGGTCAAAGATCGGTCAATACTTGACTCGATTGGGCTCGAATAAAGCTCGAATTCGACTTGAATTCTTAACGAGCCGAGTCGAGCTTAGATTTCTCAAGCTCGTTAAAAATTACTCGAGCTCGAGCTCGACTCGAAATCTTAACGAGCCGAGTCGAGCTCAGCACTACTCGAGCTCAACTCGGCTCGTTTACACCCCTACTCTCGCCATACATTTGGCTCCATCATTGACTAAGGAATTTATCTAAGGCGCTTATTAAATCGGACTAATTATGAATCTCATTCTTTTTATTTCATAAAAATTTAAAATTTAGTCATTCTATTTTAATCTAACCAGGTAACATTGTCAAACCTTACAATTCAATCACTGACCTGAAAATAAGCAATTCATTGATTTATATGCAGGGAATCAACTAAAATTAATAATTTAGTAATTTATATACAATCAATATAAATTTGTATGTTTACTCTTTGCCAACAACTAGCTATTAATTTATTAATTTTTGTTAAATACGAGAATTAAATGCTGATAAGTTATAATAAAAGACGAGCTTCTCAATTTTTATAAAGTAAAATATGAAATTTATATAATTACATCTATCGTATATATTCAAATTCCATAGCCAAATACTTGTAATTCCATTTTAATCTCTTGGAAGAGTTTCAACTGCGGATTTTGAAGATGGAAAGAAAAGAGTGGGAATTGGAAAATTTTAACATTAGTATAAAGTTAAAAAGTAAGTTTATTCTCCGGTACTCTAGGGGTTCGAGATGATAGTGTTCAGAGTGTATCGGATTCCTTACTTAAGGAGATTCTGGGGAATGAATTGGATAATGATTCTAGGGATTTTTTGCTTGCTCCTGTATTTCAGGAGGAGATTAAAGCTGTTATGTTTGGTATGAATGGTAACAAAGCTCCTGGTCGTGATGATTTTTTCGCAAAAATTTTTCAGAGTGCTTGGAGGGTTGTGGGGAATGATGCCATTGCAGCTATCCAATTCTTCTTTCTCTTCATGTTCTCTGCCTGTAGCTTATAATTCCACCATCCTTACCCTTGTTCCAAAGGTTGAAGTTCCTGTGTATGCTACTGACTGTAGACCAATTGCATGTTGGAGTACTGTCTATAAGTGCATCGCAAAGATAATTGCTAATAGGTTGAAAGTCTGTCTTGCTTCTGTCATCCTCCCTAATCAGAGTGCCTTTTTGCAAGGAAGGGACCTTGTTGAGAATGTATTGCTTGCTCAGGAGATACTCAATGGCTATGGAAGGCAGCACCTTTCCCCTCGGTGTACATTGAAGGTTGATCTCAAAAAAGCATTTGACTCACTGAATTGGGGCTTTATTCTGCAAGTCCTTAGGGTCATGGGAGTACCCCCTTTGTTCTTAAAATAGGTTGCTGCTTGTGCCACAAAGCCTAGATTTTTTATTGGACCTAATGGTGGGCTTGTAGGATATTTTGCGGGGGCAAAAAGAATGCGACAAGGTGATCTTTTGTCTCCGTATTTATTCATATTAGGTATGAATATTTTCTCTGGATTGTTGAATCATGGGGCTGAACATGGAGTGTTTTCGTATCACCCTAAGGCTTTGTTTTTTGTTGTGGTGGGAAAACCAAGGTTTGGGGCAAACCAAGGTTTTGCAAAAGCTAGAAAAACTAGCTTTTGGCAAACCAAGGTTTGAGAAGCTAGTTTGGGGGGGCAAACCAAGGTTTTAACACTCAAAAGTTGAGTGTTTTTGGCCTCTTTTAGAATTTTTTGGGTGAAAAAGCTAGTTTGGGAAGCCAAACACAACAAAAAAACAAGCCCTAAGTGTAAGAGGGTGGGTTTAATCCATCTGTGCTTTGCTGATGACTTGTTAGTTTTCACAAGAGGAGACATTGACTATGTACTGGGAATCAAAATAACTATGATTGTGTTTTATGAGATGTCTGTCTTGCAGCTCAATGAATCGAAAACTGAGCTTTTTTGTGTTGGGTTAAGGATGGTGATGAACAAAATTTGGCTAGTTTGTCAGGGTTCAAGTTGGGTTGCTTACTAGTCAGATACTTGGTGGTGCCCCTCGTGACAAAGAACTTAACAAGGGCTGTTTGTGAGAATCTAGATGCAAAGATTAGAAAATATCAAGTTGGCCAGCTAGATGCTTGTCGTTTGCTGAGAGACTTCAACTAATACAATCTGTTATTTTTAGTATGCATAATTTTTTGGGGAGAATTTTTCTTCTTTCAGCTAAAGGGATTTAAGAGGATTGAGACTCTATGTGCTTCATTTCTATGGAAATGAGAGGCTGGTTCTGCGAAGAGAGCGCGTATTAGTTGGATGCAGATTTGTCACCCAAAAAATAAAGGTGGCTTGGGTGTCAAGGATATATATACTTGGAACAGGGCTTGCCTTTTAAAGTGTTTGTGTCTCCTTATTGTTTAACCAGGTTCAATTTGGGTGGCTTGTGTTGGGGAATATTTGCTCAAGGGTCGCTCGATTTGGGATATTCAAGTCAAAAGTCATCATAGTTGGGCGTGGAAAAAGATTTTAAAGTTGTGTGTGCTATGGTTGCAGTTGGATGTGAATGTGCAGGGGAGTTTTAAGGCTAAATTTTTTTGGGATAGTCTTAGGCATCAACAGAAAAAGGTGCCATGAGCCAAGGTTGTATGGGGTTAACCGTATATTCCTAGATACTCCTTTACCATGTGGATGGTAATCCTTGATCGACTACCCACTAGATGCAGGTTGTTTGCTTGAGGATGTAATGTTGATCACAACTGCTTGCTTTATGGGAAAGGTTTGGAGTCGAGAGATTATGTTTTTGCGGATTGTGACTTTGTGAGGTAGCTTATTAGCTTGATTTTGGTGACCTATGGCATTCAACATACGTATGCTTGTTGGACTGATTTGCAAAGCTGGATGCAGGTAAAGGGGAAAGGGGAAATCGTTGATTGTTGTGATCCTGAGAATTGCTTGGTGTTGTTAAAATTATTTGGTTTGACAGGAGAGAAATTTTTGGCTGCATGGAAGGTCTCCTCAAATGGTAGATGCTTTGTTTATGCGCATCAAGAAAACTGTAAATATGAGATTGGATGGATATCCCAAATTAGTTAATTGGTCTTTCTTTTTGGTTGATATATAAAATTTGATGTGTAATTAGGTTGTATGTAGGGGTTGTTTGGTTGTAAAAGATGGTTTTATTGGATAGTCCTTGGATGAATAAAACTACATTTATCCAAAAATAAATAAAAAGTAAATTTAGTACTTACCGACCACTAATTAATTTAACATGCTGAAATGGTAGTTTTTTTAAGTAAGATCAGAAATATAGAGCAAAGTGAACTGAAAGAATCATCTTCATATTACACTTTTGCAATATACGATTTAGATTAGACAAAAAAAATGTGTCAAATGTCAATGATTATAGAAAAAATAAGTGTAGCCCTTAAAACAACCAATTGATCTAGCAGGATAAGATGTGCTTTAAGTGAAGTCAGAGTGGAGCAAATTGGGTTTGAAAATCATCTCTATAATATATCTTTACACTACTGATTCAGATTATTTGATCAATATATCGAATACAGTTAGCTATTCCTAATAATTGACCCCAAAACAACATATCCAAATTATAAAAAATCTCGTAGAAATTACAAGTACAAAATTTACAACTTTAAATTTTTTATTTGTTCATATATGTAAATAAATCGCGAATATGGTCATGCTCGGCATTTAATAAAAATCCATAACGCTAGCACTATGGTTTTAATTATTGATATCTTTGATAGTATTCTCATGTTTGGCGAGTGTGAGATATGGTGAGCCAAAGAACTAAATCCTGCTAAAACCAAATGATTGAGCTGTTCTGTTCAAACAACCTTATTCGGTTACATGGAACTATCACAGTTGTACTTCTGTTTCTCCATAACATATATAATTTCAGTACTGTTGATGCACAAATTATCTGTATATTTCCATCAGTATGAACGTATGGTTTTCTAGAACGAAAATGATTTCCAAACAGGAATCATCCTCCAATAATTTATAAACTTTATATAAAAAGGAGCATTTAAAACTTGAATAGTATAAAAAATCCATACCTAACCCAATCATAATAATATTTTATTTTTTATTTAACAATTATGGACGAGTCTTGAATATAGTAGTAACATAATATAAACGGTAATTAGTTAATTAGTTAATTAATAAAACTCTTTTATTCACTAAAAAAAATTCATTTAATTAATATATTATTGATTTTTTTGAAATCATACTTGCTGATAAAAAAATATTACTGATATTTTTATTACTCACGGACCAACGAAATTAGATTAACTTGTCCCACAAGGCATATGCAAACATAAATCTTTCCACTCTTGGAACACAATATCCCGACTCAATCATATTCAGCAACTAGTTTAGTAACAGTATGAACCAAAAAGAAGAAGAAGAGATAACTAGTTTAATAACAGAGATATGTTGAAGTCCACCATGCTATCCATTATTAGTTAGTTTAATATGATATATTATTTTAAGTATTTTAAGTAATGTTAGGGTTTCGAATTTTAAAATTATAAATAGAGTAATTTAGGTTGAAAATGTCACTTTAATAATGAGTATTTACAGTACCTGATCCGAAACAGTCGATCAATGAATCAAATACATGTGATTATACAAGAAAAAATCCATCATGCTCCGCCAAAAAATAGTGTTAATTTCCAACAAACTTCATTTTAGGAGAAATTGAGGGGGGAAAATGAAAGAATCAATCATACTCATTCAAATAACAACTCTTTTGATTTTAGAATTTAATAATATTTTGTTACTTATTGATGAAACTCTAATTGTGGACTTTTAAATTTAATTTTTTTGATGAATGATAATAATTAAAATAATTTCTCTACAAATTTTTTTTCTTCAAAAATGAATTTTAGACAAATAAGTCTAAATTTTGTTACATCTAAAAAATTTAACATTTTTCAATTTCAAATAAGTTTATTTGTACTATTAAAATCTTAATAGTAACAACTATTGGTGTAGCGGACGAGACTTAGGTCTTTAAACAAAAGTCAAGGTTCGGATTTTGACATTATGAACGAAGTGAATGGATTGAGAGAACTATTACCCCATGATATTTTTTACAATACCTGATATAAATTATTTGATCGATAAATCGATATAAATATTATAAAAATAATAGAGTATTATAATAACAAGTAAGACATGCATTTTCATCATTCGTCCACCAAAAAACAAACCCAGAATATTAAAAGTTGTATAAATCAAAACTTTGAAAGCTTTGGATTAATTTTTTGTGGCTTTCCTAAATAAATATAAATGAAAGAATCGAAGAGACCTAAAAATCATGTACATTGTGTTAAACAAATAACAACAAACAAGTTTGTTTGTTCTTACTTTTCATTTTTTATATTTATATAAAAAATATATAATTTGTTTTGTTGGAGGGTTAGAGAGGTTGAGGGTAATGAAAATGATGGACTTCTAGAGGATCTTTTACGTATAACCTCCCACGGATTATATTTACGAATTAAGAATGTCTCCCAATTATTATTTTAAATTGTCCATAGGTATAAAACAAATAAATAAATAAATAGTCAAAACATGATATAATGTAAAAATAATAATATTACGAGATGTAGGATTTTCTCGCACCATATAAAATTTTTGAGTTTTAATTCTTTTGACTGTTGGACGAAGATATATTGATGACTGAAATTAATTATAAAAAATAAAAGGTTTTTATGGAAAAAAAAGAAGAGAAAGAGTCAATATGAGGCATCCATTTACTTTTTTTTAGTGGACAAAAATTATATGTCCCTTTTCGGTATCTCTTTTATACATCAACACTAAAAAATTAAATTTTAAGCCCTAACTCTAAATTTTAAATCTTAAACAATAACCCTTAAGCCCTAAAAATACACTCAACCCCTGATTCCATAAACCTTAACCCTAAACCATAATCTTAAACCCTAAACTATAAACCTAATTTTTTAATGTGGGACATAAATAGGACACCGAAAATAGACAAAATTTCTATTCTCATTTAGTGGTCCAAAAAGATGTAAAAATAAATAAGTTTTCATAGTTTAAGCCGATTCTAACTTAACTATAAGCGATCCTAACACAATTAGGCAATTATTAATGTAAAAAACTTATATTAAACATAGTTATAATATGAACATGAATTTTACTGAAAAAGTTTGGTAGAGTTAGAGTTGGTATTGAATTGAAATGGAATTATTGAAAATAATTGACATAGGACTTTGCTCGGTCGTCCATGATAATGCTATTACGTTAAAAGAAGGCACGAAAGTCCACCCATTGTTATCTCGCAAAAAATTGAAACCATTAATGCATGAAATCAACATATTGAGTAGGTAAGGTAATGACCTTAGCTAATCAGTCTGTTTCAATTCACAGCTTAGCTTATGTCATTCATTTATCCTCACACCACTTTTTTAATTAAAATCCGTTAATTTTATTAAATGATGATATATCTAAAATTATAATAAAAGTTTACGACCTAATAAACAAAACCACCTAATTCAGATATATTTCTATAACCATTGAAGATAGAAACTAGCGTCTCGAGAAGATAACAGGATCATATAAAGAAAATGTACAAATCAACCCAAATACTCAGAACAAAAGATAGATATAAACATCACCAAAAATTGACTATTCCGTTCTGCCCCTATGTACTCTCGAAATTTCAATTTTTCTTTGGTTTTCTCATTTGATAAATTCATCCCCGAAACTGTATTTTAGTTCATGTAGAAGACTCGGCTCTCCTACCCATTTTGAAAGCAATAATCTTCATCTCACATTCAAGAAATTATGTGGACATTGGGTCATCTTTTGCTGATGATAAGTCTATTTGAATAAATTATTAACTTAGCACATTTAAATTTACTTTTTTTAATATATATATATATATATTAAAACTTAAAGATTAATGCATGCTCTTTGGGTTTCGATCTTTATTTTTTTGAATGGTCTAAATGTGATTATAAGTTAGTATTTGTTCATATATATTATTAACCCTTTGACAATAGGCAACACCTTGTAGACAAAGCGATTTGAACTTGTGTTTCCTAAGATGAACATCATCCATTTTTCCACCGAGACACTTGTTGGGTTCATATATTTAATTATTCATGAAAAAGGAAATAAAAAAGCATAAACCCCCTCCCCCAACCACCAAGTTTTTATACATATAATTATATTATCTAATGGATACAACTAAGGAGCACTAATTCATTTTTTTCCCTTCTAGAAAATGCTTTAAGGGAGCTAAACAAGTTCATAAATGTGAATAGAAGCTTAGAATGTAGATTATGTGCGCCGGTCTACACGTTTTTTTGGTCTGAAACACGGCAAAATTATTGGAAACAAGGACAAGTGTTTGGTGTATTGGCCTCATGAAAATTCCATGGCAGACAGCCTATAAACATAGAATTTGAGGCTGGGAAAATAGGAAAAAAGAGAAGCTAATCCACTTAAAAAGGAGAATGCTTGAATGATTATTGTTTTCTAGTTAGCTAGGTCCTAATGTGTGAAAGGGGAGAATGTAATTCAACATAGGGTTAATCAAATAGTAGAAGATTAGCCTCACCATTTCGTTGATACGATTGATTGAATGCTACATTGCTTTGAATTCATCAAATGGTTAAAGTAGAAAAAGGATATTGTTCTATTCAAAAAAAGAAAAAGGACATTGTTGTCTTAGACGACTCGAATTTAAGCAGTTTATTTGTAAAATGTATATTATTAAAGAGTTAAAATTAATGAACATATAATATATTGTAATCGCATCAGACAATTTAAAAAACGCTTCACTTGGACACCAAATTTGGTTCGAAAATCCGTTTCTGTAAATTTGGTCTCAAAATGGTTTCAGTCCTAGTAAATCAAGGGAACAAGAGAGTAGGCCTAGCATCACAAAAAGTCGAAATAATGGTTTGTTGGACCCAACTAGGCACACGGCTGTGGACAATGATTCACTGCCCAAAACAAATTGAAATGGGTTAGCTGTTAAATAATACGGCAACCTTAATAGCAAGAGATGAGAGAAAATGGGCCGCCTGATAAACCATCCAGCACGCAGCGCACAAGGCATGATCCAACTCCCTCTTCTGATGCTCTGCTATGGCCTATGGGTATGCTGGGCCACTCGAGGCACGTCAACCTCGATTTTGATGTTCCTTTCGAAGTTTTTTTTGAATAAATATGTCTGATTATATAGTAATATATATTTATTTTTAATAAAATATACACTTTGTGCATACAAGTATTTAAACTTGAGTATTCTAAGATAAACATCAACCTTTCTATCGAAAGTCCTCTTGTATTTCCTCATGTACAATGTATGTTCAATGGAATGACAATTATTTTGATGTGGGAGACAAGATGATCCTTTGTTACATTTTCTTTGTGTTGGCTATGAAACGTCTAGGTCATACCATTAATAAGGCAGATGCAAATCACCTGTGGAGACCAATGTGCATATAGGGAAACAATGTGTTTTTAAAAACTTATAATTTTTTTTAAAATATAATAAAAAATTAATTTGTTAGATTAATATTACTTATTTCTTTAATAATATTATATTTATCAGCTATTATGATTTATTTATTTTCCATCCTATCTAATATTCTAATAATAAATTGTAAATTACATGTTCAACGATGTCATTCATTTATTTTATAAAACAATTTAAATATTTATTCTAATTGTTTTTTGAATAGTCTAAAAATGATTATAAGATAGTATTTGTTCATGCAAATTCTTAACCCTTTGACACTGCACATACCTTGAAGACAAAGCGAATTGAACTCAGGTCTCTTAGAATGAAAAGTATCACTGTTTTATTGAGACTGCTTGTTTGGTTCAATATTTATCTAATATTAATAATAAACAAATTTATTTCCAATCTGACTCAATTCAAACATTGTAACAAGGGGTCTTACTTCCTTGGTTTGTATGATAAGAGAAATTATATCATATGCCCGTTCCGTCATTACACCTATGGTTCTAAACAATAAAAACTATTTATTTCATTAATTTTTTCATTGTCATCTTTTTACCAAGTAAAGTTCACATGGTAAAAATTGTTTTTTAAATTTGATTTACAATAAATATGAGTGAAAATTCACTTAAAAAGATGATATAAAAATTAATTAAATGTATGTTTTTTATTAGTTTAGACCACGAATGACGTGCGCGGGACGAACCTATGATATAATTTCTGATAAAATTGCATTTTGTCTTTTGACCATTTATAATCCTATGCAGGTATATCTAAAAAAAGTTAGCTTGAGATTTCCTAATTTTATCTAGATTCTTTGTACAAAAGTTTTAGTTTCGTCCGAAATTTCATAAATCTAATTGAGATTGAAATATAGGAATTGTAGAGAAATTTTATTCTCTTATATGATACAAGGAAAATTTGTCCAAGAAAATTCGAATTGAAATAGAACAGTAAGGTCTTATGTCTTTATTGTCAAAGAAAATTAAACTTTTCATATTTTTAAAAAATCTAATATTTTATCCTATTAAATCAACAATCATATACTGATTTATTTTTATTATCTGCCTGACATTGAACACTTCTCTTACACCATCTGATATCATCATAGGCGGGTTTTTTGAAATTGTTGTAAATAATTTTAAGAAAGGTTTTATGAGTATTCGTTCGAGTAGAAAAAATGAGTTATTTAAGTTTTTCTTTCAAATCTAATTGTAAATATTTATAATATTTATAATATTATTATACTAATTGATGTTGATTTAAACAGCTTTATATAACCATATACAATATATATATATAATTTTTAACCTAGTCGTTCTCTCTCAAATCTTTGTCGCCTGCAACTTTACCTTTCTTCTTTTGGTTGGTGGTCGGCAACCACTCTTAGTATGGTTGTTGACCATCGAATGTAATATTTTTCTTGTTTTTTTTTTCATATTTTAATAAGAATATTTGCCTTTGTGGCACATATTTCCTCTGTCATTGTGACACGTTTTTTTTTTGCTTTTTTGTGGTTTGTTTCATCTGTCCTTGTGGCATGATTTCAGCATACCTTAACGGACGATTGGTGCTCTTACAGAGATCTTCACGACGCTAATCTCTGATTATGGTTCTGTCGGTGGTCTTAGAAAGATGGATCCACACTCGGTTGATGGTTAGTTGCCGATGTAATTAGACTTGGGTAGCGGAGCAATCTGTCTAATAGCTTGATTCGCTCACCACTCTTTTTTCATCCCGTAAAGCGTCTCGTTTGGATAGAGACAAGAAGATTCAAGAAGGTTTCTGAATTTTATTTTGCTAATCTTGATGAAAGTGTCTGCTTCTTTTTTGCACCATTGTAAAAGATTTTAGTAGACTTGTCCTTTTTTTCTCTCTTTGGTGCATCGTATCGTATTATCTGTCATGGTGATTAATAAAATTCAGATATATATTCATATGCGATATACATATATCAAACAAAGTTGAAGGACTTGAGTTTGAAAACCAATCCACTAATTACTAAAAATTTCGAGTTATTCGAAGTCCAATTTTATAATTCAAACTTTATTTGAAAAATTTTCGAGCAAATTTTATAAAATTACGATTGGAATTAAATTGAATCGAATAAAAATTTTAATATTTTAGTCGAATCAAATTTTACGCGTACCTAACAATATTCATATCTTACATTAAAATTGTAACAAAGGACGGTTTTCTTTCATTTAAAGATAACTCAATGATATATTCAAGAAAAAAAAAAGATAACTCAATGATTTCGTACTCCATTTACATATTTGTGTGTTACAAATACACCAAACTTTTCCATGACTTTTTTCTTTTCATTGATTTGGAAATAGAATCGTGATTTATACCTAAATTAAGTAGAATTGAATTCGAAATGTACATAAATCTTATAGTAGCACACATTCTATGTATGTAGGCCCATAACTAATGGTTTATGTTGAATAAAGCACTGAATTATGGTTTATTGAACGAAATCAGACGGAAGAAGAGAATGAGGTAGGGATGGTAAAATCGTACCCCACATGGGCGGATGTTTATAGTTTTCTTTTTTGTGTGTAATTGATCCTATTAAAATATCTTTTAAACAACCAACGGTATTGGTTTAAGTAGTAAGCAGTTTTGTATCGCTTAAGCAACTCTCGAGTTCGAGGCATTATGTATGTAAAAAATTCACGTTGGCAGATTCACCCACCAAAACCATATGTGCGACGCGGGTCGGTTCGAATTAGTCAAGGTAAACCCCTGAAAACCGGAATGACAACAAAACTATATCTTTCAAACTCATTATAAAGTACAAAAAATTAAAATTTTTCATAGGAAATATAAGAATTGATCTCACTTGATTTTTTGTAATAAGGGGTCAACAATACTTCTTGTAATGCTATAGGAATCCCCAAACTTCATACTCCACGCTGACACCCACTATATAAAAATTATGGCTCTATCACTGGCACCCTGTCCTGTTCTGGTTTTCTCTTCTTGAATTTCAGGTTCATGACGGGTTTTGGAAAATGTTGAGTCGGGACGGATTGGATTCAAGTTTAGGATAGAAATTTTTCGCCCCACCTTGACCCGATATTTATATATATTATCCCAAACATTGGCGGTAGAAATTTTTTGTTTTTACAAGTGCCTTAATTTTGGGTTTAGGGTTTATAGTTTAGGGGTTTTAGTGTATGAGTTTAGAATTTAGGGTTTATGGTTAGAATTTAGGGTATAGGGTTAGGGTTTAGGTTTTAGTGTAATATGGTTAGGGATTTAGGTTTTAACTTATAAACCCTAAATTTTAACCCTAAGCCCAAAATTCTATCAACATCCCCTAAATTTAAAACTACTACACTTAAACGCCTAAACCATAAACAGAGTCTATAAACCCTAAAACCAAGGTGTTTGTGTTATATAAACAAAGTTTCCACAAGCGCTTGTGCATGGAATAATTACACATATATATATATATTATGGGTAATTATTCTATACACAACTGTTTGTGAAAACTTTTTTTACACAAGCGCCTTAGTTTAGGGGTTAGAGACTTTGTTTAGGGTTTAAAGTTTAGGGGTTTAAGTGTAGTAGTTTTGAATTTTGGGGTTGTTGATAGAATTTTTGGAGTTTAGGGTTATAATTTAGAGTTTATAGGTTAAAACCTAAATCTCTACCCATATTACTCTAAAATCTAAACCTTAACCCTAAACCCTAAATTATAAACCCTACACTAAAACCCCTAAACTATAAACCCTAAAATAAAACCCTAAAATTAAGGCGCTTATGGAAACAAAAAGTTTTCACCGCATGTGTATAGGATAATAATCTATATATTATAGGCATAAAGCCAAAAAATTCCCCCAACGTTTGACTGAATTGTCACTTTGACCCCTATTCTTTTTTTGGAGCAATTCAACCCTCAACGTTTCATTTTGGGTCAAAATGGTCCCTCTACGGATGAAAACTGTCAGTCAACTGACGGTAAATGGGTTGAAATAACGTGACAAACCTATATGGTAGTGCACGCTGATATGACATTATCATATAGACAAATGTATTGACTTGGAAGAATATTACGTCAGTTAAAAATATTTTTATAAAATAATCTAAAATATTTTTTTTGATGACTTATCATTCTGTCAAGTCATTTCAAACTGTTTATCGTCAATTTTCTAACAATTTTAATCCGCAGAGGGGCCACTTTGACCCAAAATGAAACGTTGAGGGTTGAATTGCTTCAAAAAAAAAGTATAGGGGCCAAAGTGATTATTTAGTCAAACGTCGGGAGTATTTTTTGACTTTATGCCTATATTATATTATATTTTTACATATTATATTTAATTTTTAGGTGAATTGAGTTTAGTTCGATTTTTTGTTAAAATTTCGGAGTCAGACCGAATCAGATTATGTTTTTATCATATCAGGTCAGGTTAAATATAAAATATATTAAACTAAAATTAAATTAAAAAATTTAAATTTTGAGTCGGGATAGGACGGCCAAAAATTCGACCCGACCCGCCGGTTGCATCACTGAGGATAGCAAATGACGTGAAAGGGTGGGTGCTACTCAATCCTATGTATTACTCACATTATTAGAACACTCTTGTGACTCAACTCTTATCGACTTTGCAACAGCATTCTATTTCTTCACTTCACGCCACTTCCATTCTTGCATGTCATCAGCCCATGTAACTTTGAATTTTATAAACAAGTGAGTTCATTACACAGCTAATCTAGTAATCTTGATTTTGTTAATTAACCAGATAAGGCATGGATTCTTTGTTAATTAACCGGCTAAATTACATAAGCGAAGCTTTGTTGGGCTCAAAGGGGCTCTGCCTCTGTTGAATGATATTTTAGTTTCTGTAAAAATAAGTATTTAAATTTAAAAAATATAAAAAAATATTAAATTTTTAATTAAGTAGGAGTTGAATTAAAGAAGGATGAGTTCGTGTTCCCAAGTTTTTTAAGGAGTAACGATTTTAGTCTTTATTAGGACCGTCTCGGACATTTTTGGGACCATGGGCAAAAATTAAAAAATGACCCCTATAGAGCAGAAACATAAAAATTAATTTAATAATTCATTAATAAACCATAGAAACATGATTAAACTTTATCAAACACATTATTTTTATTGTCATGTTAAAAAAATGAAGGAATTGAATTGTGTGTATGATATGAAGCTTGATTTTGAATTGTTAGGATATTTGTTTTGATATAATAATTGAAAAATAGTTTTGGACTAAATTGAAACAATTTCAAAATGTTTCTTATGTCCAAACAACTTGAAAATAAGTTTGCAAAATTTTTGAGAGACTTTGGAAGTGTTTTGAAATGTTTTTAAGTAGCCAAAATAAAGTTTTAAACACAGGCGTATCGATACGGGATACCCCGTATCGATACGGTCCAAGGGTTTCAACTACAGTAATTTTTCAGTAGCCAAAAACCGTACCGATACGCCCCTAGGCGTACCGATACGGATAGGATCGTTTCGATACGCATGAAGGCGTACGATCCTATTTTCAACTACCCCAACGTCTATTTCCCAACGGTTATTTAAATTGCAGGGCGTATTGAAACAGACCAACCTGTACCGATACAGTTTGCCAAACAAACCAAGGCGTACCGATACGGTTAGCAAATAGACCAAGGTGTTTCGATACGATCAGCAAGACTGAACATAACGGCTAGTACATGTACCGATACGAGTACACGCGTACCGATACGGTTAGGCAACTAAGAGCTCGACGGCTAGTTTCCAAGAAGGGCGTATCGATACGGGTAACCGTGTATCGATACGGACAGCTGCAGAACTGCATTAGTTGCAGGAAATAGAGGCTCCAACGGCTAGGAACTCGATTGGGAGTATATAAGGGACCTCCAAGCATCTTTGGAAGACTAATGCTTCTATTGTCAACAACATTATGATGCCAAAATTGTTTTAGTGCTTAATTTGTTCAATTATTGTATAGACAACACTTGTGAGCTTAAATGTTTATATTTGTTCAAGTGTTTTAGGACTTGGGTGAGTGCCTTAGAGTGCAAACACATACCTTAAGAGAGGGATTTCAATTTGCTTTGAATTTTCTCTTTGTAAAGAGGGTTTACTCAAGCTTTGGGGTAGAAGCTTTGAGTGTTGTAAAAGGTTGCCTCCTTAGCCAAGAAAGGGGGAAGAATTCTTAGTGAATTGGTTGAAATCTTTAGTGGGGAAGCTAAGGTAGTGGTTGCAGGCTTTGGTTAGAAAACCGAACCACTCTAAATCTTGTGTCTATTTTTCTTATCTTTTGCTTCCACCACCAACACCCAAAAATCAACTTCTCCGCCACTTGGCAAGCACAACGATTGAAGGAAATACGAGTCCAACAATTGGTATCAGAGCGAGGCTCAATCGAGAAGGTCTAACAACCTATTGAGACGATTCAGAAGCTCGATCAACTAACAAGTCAACCAGTGATAAATGGCGAAATCCATCGACAAGCCACCTTTCTTTGACGGGACCAACTATGCCTATTGGAAGACTAGAATGATGTTCTTCATCAAGGCCAAAGATTACAAGCTTTGGAAAGTTGTTGAAGATGGTCCATACGTACCACAAAGATGCAAGGCGGAATGGAATGCTGATGATCGCAAGAAGATGGAGCTAAATTGCAAGGCTTTGCACATTCTCTTTTGTGCATTTAGCCCCAATATCCACGAGAATATGTCTTCTTGTGAAGATACCAAGGAAGTTTGGGACAAGCTTGAAGTCATGTACGAAGGAACAAACGAAGTAAAGGAGACCAAAATTGGCCTCTTCAATCTTGAGTATGTGAACTTCAAGATGGAACCGGAAGAGGACATCACGAAAATGTTCGATAGATTCTCCACCATCACCAATGGACTCAAAGGCTATGGAGAAATCACTCCGGAAGAAAAACTTGTCCGAAAGCTTATCTACTCTCTTCCCGAGTCATGGGACTCAAAAAAGACCGCCATCATCGAAGCCAAAAATCTCAAAGTTTTAAAGCTAGATGAGCTCATGGGGTCACTTCTCACTCATGAAATCATGAAGAAATTAAAAGAAGAGGAGAAGAAGAAGGAAGAGATAAAGAAGACGGGGGAAAAATCATGGAGCTAGGTATTAATGTGAATGCCATTGCTCTACAATCCTCCACAAGTCACCAAGAAGAATCAAGTAAAGAGGATAATGAAGATGAAGAGATGGCCTATCTCTTCAAGGAATTGGCCCGATTCATGAAGAGCAACAAAGAAGAACCCAAGCATGAATCGAGAAGAAGACGGTGGATTCCTCTAAGTGCTCAAATTGCAAGAAGACGGGGCACACCATAGTTGATTACCCTCGCCTCAACAAAAAGGGATCATCATCAAAGAAAGCATATGTGGCTACATGGAGTGATGGAGACTCCATTGATGAAGATGAGATAGCCCACCTATGCTTGATGGCCCTCCAAGAGGGAGAGGTAGCTTCTAACTCATCTATTTCAAATTCTTATACTTTTGATGAGTTGTAAGATGCCCATGACAAATTGGTTTTTGAGTTCAAAGCCTCATTTTCTAAAAACAAAAAGTTGATTTCTAAATTTAAAAATGAAAATGATTTGCTTGTGAAAACCAATTTGGAATTTGAAGCAAAATTAAAGGATTTTGAATTTAAAGTTTTAGATTTACAAAATTTGCTTCAAACGAAAAAAAAAGATCATCAAATTGAAGTAGATGATCTTAAGAAAGAAAAGGATTTGATTTCCAATGAACTTCAAAAGAAAAATAACTTGGGAAAATTAATTTTTTATCAAAGACAATCTAGTGCCCCTAGATTTTTGAACGGAAAATGCTTTAGAAGTATTTGGGTCCCAAAAGGACTAATTACTTTAACTAAAAATGATAAAATTGAAAAATGGATTCCTAAGGGGACTAAATCATGTGCCACTAATGCCTATGGATCCAAAGAAATTTGGATACCAAAATATTTGTGATTGTCTTTTTATAAATGTGATGGAGCTTTGATCAACAAGTGATAAGATTGAGGGGGAGCTCTATACACACAAAGGATGAACACTTGAAGAAGGAAGGCTTCACATCCTCCCTTTGATTCAAGTGTGGTAAAAAATTAGTTGAATTTAGTTTATTTTAATTTGATTTATTTATTTTAATTCAACTAGTTTATCATATATGTTGGACTAACCATATGAATGATGTTTGAGTAAGGGGGAGCCAATTTTAAAACAAAACTTATTTTTGTCAAAAAAATTTCATTTGAAACTCTTCATTGTTATGAACTTTAAAGTTTTCAAACTTTGGTTTGAACCATTTTTGATATAACAAAAAGGGGGAGAATGTTTTGAAAAAATTGAATTTTCAAATTAATAAGGGGAGCTTATAAAATGGTTTGAACCATTTTTGAATAACAAAAATTGAATTTTTGATATAACTCACCATTCTTATTAAAATCTTATTTTTACTAAGGGGGAGAATCTCAAAAACAATTTTCAAGTTGGTTTTATTATATCAAAAAGGGGGAGATTGTTAGGATATTTGTTTTGATATAATAATTGAAAAATAGTTTTGGACTAAATTGAAAAGATTTCAAACTGTTTCATATGTCCAAACAACTTGAAAATAAGTTTGCAAAGTTTTTTAGAGGCTTTGGAAGTGTTTTGAAATGTTTTTAAGTAGCCAAAATAAAGTTTTAAACACAGGCGTACCGATACGGTATACCCCGTATCGATACGGTCCAAGGGTTTCAGCTACAGTAATTTTCCAGTAGCCAAAAACTATATCGATACGCCCCTAGGCGTACCGATACGGATATGATCGTTTCAATACGCATGAAGGCGTACCGATCCTATTTTCAACTACCCCGACGGTTATTTCCCAACGGTTATTTAAATTGCAGGGCGTATCGAAATAGACCAACTCGTACCGATATGATTTTCCAAACAAACCAAGGCGTACTGATACGGTTAGCAAATAGACCAAGGTGTTTCGATACGGTTAGCAAGACTGAGCATAACGGCTAGTACCTATACCGATACGGGTACACGCGTACCGATACGGTTAGGCAGCTAAGAGCTCAACGGCTAGTTTCCAAGAAGGGCGTATCGATACGGGTAACCGTGTATCGATACGGACAGCTGCAGAACTGCATTAATTGCGGGAAATAGAGGCTCCAACGGCTCCAATTCAATCTCAACGGTCTCCAACGGCTAAGAACTCAATTGGGAGTATATAAGGGACCTTCAAGCATCTTTGGAAGACTAATGTTTCTATTGTCAACAACATTATGATGCCAAAATTGTCTTAGTGCTTAATTTGTTCAATTCTTGTATAAACAACACTTGTGAGCTTAAATGTTTATATTTGCTCAAGTGTTTTAGGATTTGTGTGAATGCCTTAGAGTGCAAACACATACCTTAAGAGAGGGATTTCAGTTTGCTTTGAATTTTCTCTTTGTAAAGAGGGTTTACTCGAGCTTTGGGGTAGAAGCTTTGAGTGTTGTAAAAGGCTGCCTCATTAGCCTAGAAAAGGGGAATAATTCTTAGTGAATTGGTTGAAATACTTAGTGGGGAAGCTAAGGTATTGGATGTAGGCTTTGGTTAGAAAGCCGAACTACTTTAAATCTTGTGTCTATTTTTTTTATCTTTTGCTTCCTCCACCAACACCCAAAAATCAACTTCTTCACCACTTGGCAAGCACAACAGTTGAAGGAAATACGAGCCCAACATGAACAATAAATACAAAAATTTTAAAAATATTGTATCATTTTGTTTTGTAAGATTGGAGAAGAATAATGATATAATTAAATGAAAAAAATAAAATTTAATATTTTGAAAAGAAAATTAAATTTTAATGTTAGATTAACTTATTCATTTAAATTAGTCGCTTAGCTTGCTAGCTAAGGAGTTTAGTGTTCCATGCACAAGGACTAGGTTCAATTCCCACTAAACACATGTTTAGATTTTAAGATCCACTAATTGGTCTAGTGGCTAAGGATGCTCATAAATTTAAATATTAAACATTGTCTTTTGAATTTTGTGTTAAAATAACTAATAAGTCATTATATTTTTTTAATTCAGTATTTTGACCCCTCCCATTATTCAATTATAGCTTCGTCCTTGCGGTTAATCAATGGTAAAATATTGTATATAACTTCTTTTACGAACTATAGATTGTGATCAAGGATGTATGGGTTGAACCATTCCCAACATTTTTTGGTATAATAACATTTTAGGTCCTTCGTAGTTTAAATACTAATCAAATAAAGGTTTTGTTCTTTCCAATTTTTAGATTTAAAGGTTTAATAGGCTACTGTCCCTCCCAATGTTTGATCCTAACTCCGTTTCCAATTGTAATGAAAGGTTGTTTCTTCTATAAATAACCAGCGTGACTATGTATTAAATCTCATGCAAATTAATACCATTGCAAGTCACAAATGGGTTCTGGTGAAATAGTATGGGGTCTGGCCTTGTGCTGCACCTTGGCCGTGGCATTGGCTAGTAGTAGTCACAACGAACTCGCCTCGGAGGATCTGGATTTGTCTTATGATTACAAGGATGCACTTGGCAAAGCAATCTTGTTCTTCGAAGGACAACGGTCGGGGAAGTTGCCGGCCAGCCAGAGAGTCAAGTGGAGAGGAGATTCTGCGCTTGCTGACGGCGAGCCGGATAACGTATGGTTACAGAGATACTTTGTACATTGATGATGTTACTTGAAAATAGATTTGAAGATTTGGTTTTTGTTGCAGGTTAATTTGGTGGGAGGTTACTATGATGCTGGGGACAATGTGAAGTTCGTATGGCCTATGGCGTTTACGGTGACCCTGTTAAGTTGGGCAGCTGTTGAGTACTGGCACGAAATCTCTTCGGCCGGTGTGCTTAACCACCTGCACACCGCGATCCGTTGGGGCACGGATTTTATGTTGCGTGCACATACTTCACCCACCACACTTTATACTCAGGTTTCTGTCTTCCTTTTAACCATCTATTCGACATTTGTTCGAACATGAATATCGAATGTAACGGTCTTTACAAAATAATTTACAGGTGGGGGATGGAAACACTGATCACCAATGTTGGGAGCGTCCCGAAGACATGGACACCCCTCGGGCACTCTATAAAATAACTTCTGATTCACCAGGCTCCGAGCCAGCAGCCGACGCTGCCGCCGCCTTTGCCGCTGCTTCATTAGTCTTCAAAGGGGTTGATTCCAATTACTCTACCAAGCTGTTAGGCAACTCCAAATCAGTAAGAGGCTCGGTTTAAATCAGTTCCTTTATAGCTAAGTAACTATTATTAACTTATAAGCATGTTTAACCAAAATCGCTCAGCTGCACAGTTATTCGAATTTGCAGACAAGTACAGGGGATCTTATAAAGATTCTTGCCCTTTCTACTGCTCTTTCTCAGGATACCAGGTAAAACATGTAGAAATTACGTAGGTGAATATGTATAACATTCCTCGATTCGGTTCGATTTGAGCTTCATTCGTTTGGATTTTATTGACAGGATGAATTGTTATGGTCGGCAGCTTGGCTATACAAGGTAAGTGGAGATGTTAAGTACTTAAACTATGTTGTGAGCAACCAAGGATGGAGTCAGGCAGTGTCAGAGTTTAGCTGGGACAACAAATTTGCCGGAGCTCAGGCTTTACTAGCTACGGTATAGCGAAATGTCGATATTAATTTGCTGTATACGTAACAAAAGGCCGATGGCGATGTTAACAGTTCTTTGTTCAGGAATTCGACGGCGGGAAGAAGGACTTGTCTAAATATAAGACCGATGTCGAATCGTTTATATGTGCACTGATGCCAGGGAGCAGCAGTTTACAGATCAAAACAACTGCTGGTACACATACACATCTCGAATCATTAAGGAATAACTTAGATTTCTAATGATCTTTACACTAAGCTAATAGATTTTTTCCGGCTTGTGTTCAGGTGGTCTGTTGTATATAAGAGGTGGCTCTAATTTGCAATATGTTACAAGCTCGAGCATGGTGCTGTCTGTTTACTCGAAAACGTTAACGGCATCTCATATCGACGGCATTCAATGCGGATCGGCCCATTTCTCCGCATCCCAAATCAAATCCTTCGTGAAATCACAGGTGGATTACATATTGGGGAACAATCCCATGAAAATGTCGTACATGGTAGGGTATGGAAGTAAACATCCCATGCAGCTTCACCATAGAGGCTCATCCATTCCTTCGATCCACAGTCACCCGAGCAAGGTGGGGTGTAATGATGGCATGTCGAGTTATTTCGGTTCTAATGCTCTGAATCCGAATCAACATGTCGGAGCGATCGTCGGAGGCCCCGATTCGAATGACCATTTCAACGACCTGAGATCGGATTACTCGCATTCCGAGCCCACAACTTATATGAATGCAGCTTTTGTGGGTGCAGTGGCTGCTTTGCTTGACGAAACCAAAGAGGATCCTCTGCAACAACTGCAGACTGATACAAGCATAAATATTATTGACTCTGTGTAATACAATTTACCAGACCCATGAATTTCTTGTATTCATGGGATTTAATTAAACTTAATTCCAGGGAATATCTGTAGACATCCACATGGATATTAAATATCAAAGATATAAATATCTACTACATCTTTCTAAAGTTACAAAATTATCATTAAATATGTTAAATTATTTTAAAATTATAATTAAAATACTAAATTAATGGAATTGTTATTCTATTTAATACTACTAACGTTATGTAATTGTTTTGTAACAGTTCAATAAATTTAATACATAAAAATAAAATTTAATGATTTTTTTATAACTTTTAAAAGGTCGGTGATCAAACCCAAACTTTTAATACATAGAAATAAAATTGTATAATTACATGATAAAAATTATTTTACGTACAACTATTATTATGATGTAGAACCCGTTGCATGGTCTCAGTACTAAAGGATGATGTATTTCATCCAGGTGACCCAAGTTCGAGCATCGTGAGTGTACGTTATTAAAGGGCTAAAAAAATTTAACAGATACTACCTTGTAATTACACTAGCATATTAAAAAAAAAACTATTATTATGGTGTAATTGTTAATTGAAGGTTTGACTCAAACAAAACTAAACTTGTTGATAAGATCCAGCCTTATCACCTGTTAATTTAATATAAGACTCTGGTCACACCCAGAAAACCAAAACATTGCTATATTTTTTTACATGTTAGTGAAAATTTTCTTTGATATAAATATATATTTTAAAAACTAATTGATTTATTAATTTAATAAATATAAAGTGAAGTATATTTTTTATCATAAATATTTGATTCATTGGTTGACTAATCTCATTTGAGTGACGTAAAAATCCATTATTTGGACGATCCTCTCAAATTAATTTACTCCATTAAAAAAGTTAAGATTGGAACCTTAGTCATATACAATTAATTTTAACTCATTGTGTTTTAACATTCTGATATGATTACATGATAATATATATTTTTTACTCTTAGACTTTTGAAAAAGCATATACACCGTGCAAACAATCTGTTTGAATCCGAATTTCATAGGGAGAACAACGCTCTATTTTCCACTAGGAGCACTCAATAAGTTCGATTTTAACTTATTGTTATAATAACTAATATAACCATGAGTTGTATTTTTTTATCTCCATGTATCTACTGGAATGATTTAATGGCAAATTTATTATTAATCTTGGTTTAATGAAATGAGTATAACAAACAGGTACGGAGGCATAGCTTGCTTGGGGCTGTGATCCCTACATTTTTTTACTAAAAATTATAATAAAATTTTTATATATTTAGACCCATAATTTTTAATTATTTAAATTTTACCTCATTTTTTACGATTAATTATATTTTATTTCTTTTTTTGAAAGACAATTATATTTTATTTAATAGTCTTGATTTCTAAGTCCCACGATAACAAACTAAAACTCTTTCATATTGGTTTCAAGAACGTTCCGGTTACTCTTACTCAAATTCCTAAATATATGTATAATTTGACAGTCGTTTTCCATTACAGTTAGTTGGCACGCGGTTTGCCAATTTTTTTTCAGAAAAAGAAAGGCCGGAAATAAATGCGATTCAAAGGTTTTTAAGGTCATGTGCAGTTTATGAAAATGAGACATTTTAATTTATAATTTTAAATATATATAAAGTATTTTAAAAAATATTTTTATTTCAGTAAAAAATATTTTATGTTGCCCTCTTTGAAGATTTATTTTTCCTTGTAATTTATTAACAAAAATCTTTTATTTTTTCTTGCCAGCACCTTTGATTTCCCTTTGGTGTTGCTGTTTAGATCGCTCCATGTTCGGTTCTAAATATTGGTGGTTTATATAGGCTTAAATATACATTTATACCTAAATTAGGTATCTTTTCTCAAATTGGTATTTAAATTAAATACATTTTCTTAAATCGGTACCTAAATTTTTTTTACTTTTAAGTTAGTATTTGAACAAGATACCTTCTCTCAAACTGGTACCAAAATTTATACATTCTATAAATTTGGTTATAATTCAACACAAATTAATAAATTTAACCATTCACATTAAAAATTATATCAATTTACTTTGTTGTTCTCTTAAATTGTGTGTTTTTCTCCCAGAAATGTTAAACTATTACTTTCCTAGTGTAATAAAAGTTTTAATAGTAACTCGTTATTTATTGTAGTATGCAGCTATTCAACCTTTGCTTTGATCCGATAGACTTGCTCGGTTTGATAGTATCGTAAAATAATGACCAAATTGATGGAATTTTTAAATATGAAAGGTTAAATTTATTGAATTGTTTCGAATTATGATCAAATTGATAGAATGTATAAGTTTTGGACTAAAACTATAATAAAAGTATTAAAACAGTCGATGAAATTAAAGTTTTGATACCAATTTGGGAGTGAAAATTCTTTAGGTACTTAGGTATCTAATTCATGTACCAACTTAAAAGAAAAAATTCTTTAAATATCAAGGGATGAGGTACCTAGTTCAATACCAAACTAATATTTAGTCCATTTATATACTCTAAAAGAATCAAATGTAAACCTAAAAACTATGGTTTGATTCAAAGAACAATAATACAAGTAATCTAGCACCGTCTGTTTTATAATCTACTCATGTTACATCAATTCAATACATTCAACTTCTTGTAAGAAATGTAGTATTACAGAAACTGAAAGTGCAAAAATAAAAAAGAAACAGTTCCTCAGGTGTTACAAGAGTGCCATTTGGTTGCAGATTCATCCATGGACTAAGACAAATCTGGAAACTGGTCGAGAAACAAACCCTCAAACTCAAAATTCTCAAAGCTTTGTACTAATTCATCACTCAACATTATGGTCTGCGCCAGGCTTTTGTCCTTCTGATCAACCTCTTCAAGCATTTGTTGCAGCTCCTCCATTTTTACGTTGATCTCTTGTTCAACAGACTCGTTGCTAGTGTTAGTCGGAGAAACAAGTACCGTTTCTTCTTCCTCGTGGAGGAGTTCGTTTTTATCAGTAAGACTTTTGGTGACCGTCGACCACTTGTTGCAGGTGGTTACCGAGAGCGAGTTTCGCCGAGTCGGGTGGCCGTGGCTGTGCTCGGCGGTGTATGTTATGATAAAGACTCCGGGATCCGTGAGCTACGCTCTACTTGCTTTCTTGCTAAACATCCTTTTGAGCTACTACACCTGTAATAGCTCCTGTGTTTTTCATTAAAAAAAACATAAGCTTTACCTACCAAAACAAAGATGACAAGACTAATAGCATGGATTTTTAAATTGTGGTTGCATCAGAGTTTTCGATCGTGGACTCGTAGTATTTTACTGTAGTTGTAAACATAACAAATATTATTGTAATCATTATAAATTGTTATTTTTCGTAATAATAATTTTATACAGTTGCGTTACTTTATATGGTGATCGTTATTACGGTAGCGGATAGCTATTTGAATATGAAGAGAAAAGAAAGATGATTAATTTACCTTGGATGTGGTGAGCCCTTGATGGGTTTCTGCCCATATTTCCGCCATGCCCATATATCCGACTGAAGACCATCAGCTTTTACGTGCTGCACCACTCTATTTTTCTGATTCTTCCGGCTGAAACATGTTAAAATCAATTGTTTACTCAAAACCAACCAAGTTCTCACTTTGTTATATCACAATTCACAAGAATAATTAATTTACAAACCTGGATCTTTTAGGTTTTGCTGAATCCTTATTTGCACCAGAAATAGCAAACCCAGAAACAGATAGCTGCTGTTCTCGGTTCTCTGGTTCCTCCACAGGATCTTCAAGAACCAGAATGGAATATGGATTCAACTCAGTAGAGACCTCATCAAAAACTTTAGGGTTGGGTTCAAAATTCTCTGGGAAACTCATGAGATCTTCTTCTTCCTGCTGAAAACTCCAAGAATCAAAGCTGAATGCTGGGTTTTCCATATAAGAATCCCAGTTCTCCATGTACAAGTTACTCATCAATAATAAGAGAAAAACAAAGAATGGTGGCGCTGACTTTGGATCTGTCAGAGAATTGTGATGAAATAAAGAGATAGATATATGAGAGAAAATCTAAACAAAAGGCCCTTTGTTTACATAATTGAAGAAAGAGAACAGATTATTTTTTCCTGCTGGAAATTAAGCAGCAATTCTGTAATCCCGGTTTGTTTGTATTTCCACCAAGTTTTTGAAAAGTCAAAGGATGATAGCAGCTCATATATTCTCCATTTTAAACAGTTTTCACTTCCGGCGTTCCATGACTTCATTGATGATGTCGGTGAGAATGGAATATTTTAATTTAATTCAGTGTTCTTTAATAAAATTTCATTCCAATATGATGATGAGATGAATAAATACTCAGAAAATTCATAACGAGTTGTAAATTGTAAAAAAATTATGATTTATACGTTTTTTAGATTGTTGGATGAGTGAAACATATGATTGAAATTAACAGTAAGTTATGTGAAGATATCACTGGACAAAAAAGTAACGGGTTAATTTCAGTCATTCATTTTATTCATCTAACAATCCAAAACTATGAGTTTCACTTGGATATATATATATGTGATCAACTTACACATAGCGGAAAACTCATAATTATATATATATATATATATTTAAATTATCATATGGATAAAATGGATGACTGAGATTAAACCTAGAGTTTATCTGGTTTGCTAACGGCCAAAGCATTTTTCTAAGAATTCATCTGGTATAAATAATCATTTGGAGATTGTTCATGCACCTTATGATTTAGCATGATTTGGGACAAAGCAGCCGCTTTCTACTTGAGCTTAAAACTTATCCTAATTTTAGGCAGAATTGTTTTTGCAAACTTTTCCTGAAATTTCTCCAAAAGCGAAGCGATACATGGGATCTGGATTAGGAAATATTATTACAATTAAAAATATGCAGAACAACCCATGAAATGATGGGTAAATCACATACCCCATATGGCCAATTTGCATGTAGGGTATGGTTAGGGGACTTAAGGTTGGTCCCTAGACTCATGCAAATAAAACCATAGGTTTTTTCTTTTAGAGTAAGCCTAAGAGGTTAAGACCCTTTTCTTTAGGAAAGATCTGTTATAATCTGAAAAAGATTTAAGTCCTTTAATTGAGAGTAAAAAAGTGAAACTTTTATGAAAAACATTTTATTTTTCGAACAAATAAAAATAAGTCTAATAAAATTTAAATTTATAAGATAATATTGGAGACAAATTAAAATACCAATTCGAGATGACAAAATATATATATATACCTTAATATAATATCAGCTTGAGGGCAAAGTATACATACCTCAACAGCAAAAAAAAAAAAAAAAAAACTTCATTCATATATATATTTTAAAAAATTATATTAAAACTGCCATCGCATACTTTACTATAGTCCAAAACAATTTTTTTGCTTTTCCTTATAAACAAAACATCTAACTTAGCTCATTCTGTAATTTCTTTTTAATTCCTACACAATCACTTACATTATAGATGTTTAGAACTGTCACTAAAGGTCCGTTTGGCAATATTTTTTTTAACGAGCGTTGAAACGTTGAATGAAAAAATAATATCAAACAGCCAATGATTTGGCACTGAAGGAGTATTTACCTATTTGATTTAACGCTTAAACAGACATCTTTTCTATGGATGAAAAATTTAGCTTCTATCCAAACAAGCATTGTAGCCAACTGACATCCACCCCCAACAATGTCGAATAGGAGCTGAAAATATGGTCAGTAGCTGTCTACGTTGTGCAACTTGCAGAGTGGAAGGCATGTCTGTTAAATCATAATACATCAACTGCTCTGCAGCCTGAAAAACATTATTGCACGTCTACAGGCTTATGGGTCTTTGGCTGCCTATCAACACTATGAAGAAGGAGAAGTAGAAGAAAAAGGAACATATCTGATCAAGCTCAAAGACGGAGTTAAGATTTGGGGTTAGAAGATAAATTATAAATGTTTGAAAGTGGGGTAAATTCATAAATAAACTATTCTTTAAAGAATTTTAAATAGGGGGACAAAGATGAAGAAAAAAAAAATTTCGGGAGTGGGGGCAATTGCCCCTTCCCACCCCATTTAGTTTCGTCCCTGATCAAGCTGTTTGTGAGTCCTTCATGTTTTTTAATAGGGTAAACTATATTAGAGATCACTAAATTATAAGGGTAAACTACATAAATGGTCACCGAATTTTTAGGGTAGATTCATTTTGGTCATCGTACTTTTAAAATATTCGATAAGGTCACCCAACTTTTAGTTTGATTTCAATATAGTCACCAAACTTTTAGGGCGGATTCATTTTGGTCACCATACTTTTAAAACATTCGATAAGGTCATCCAACTTTTAGTTCAATTTCAATATAGTCACCGAACTTTTAGCTCGCTTTCAATATGGTCTCTTCCGTTACCTTCCGTTAAAAGCTAAGTTAGTTTTTGTTTTTCTTTAATAAAAAAAGGTAAACTACACCAATCATCACTCAACATTCTTCTCACTCCTATTTTGGTCACTAGAGTTAAAAAAAATTAATTTAATAACTTAACTTTCGAATCATTTATATTTTGGTCACTCTCAAATGACATGGTTATACAAATAGAAAAATTCGATTAATCCTTACAAAAAATTCGAGTAATGATTTTTTTACTTTGCTTATTAAATTTACCATATTATCATATTTGATATTTTAATAAGCAAAGTAAAAAAATTATTACTCAAATCAAATATTCCAGTTAACTGGTCAATCGATTATTCGATTTAATTGGTACAATATAAGATTGAGAATTAAATAATTTGAATTTAGCAATTAAACAAAATAATTTTTAAGGATTAATTGAACCCGATTTCGGTACAAAATTTTAAAATAAATTATTTTGATTAGATTACGGTTCACAGTTTTAAGCAAAATTGATTAACTGGTCTGATCTAGTATATATAATATTTCTAAATTTTATGCATTACAATATCTTATAGTCTAATGATTTTTATACCCTTCTAATTTTTTTAAAGTTTTGGCTCTGAGTAGAATTAATAGGGGTGAACTTTCAAATTTTGACTTTCTAGTTGTTTTTACACTTTTATCACAACCGAAAATTTATTAAATTTACATATTATCATATTTGATATTTTAATAAACAAAGTAAAAAATCATTTCCAGAATCAAATATTTCAGTTAACTAGTTAATTGATTATCTGATTTAATTAATACAATATAAGATCGAGAATTGAATAATCTAAATTTACCAAAATAAATCTTTTAAAGATTAATCGAATTTTTCTATTTGTATAAACATATGTCATTTGAGAGTGACCAAAATATGAACAATTCAAAAGTTAATTTATTAAATTGATTTTTTTTAACTCTAGTAACCAAAATATGAGTGAGAAGAATGTTGAGTGATGATTGGTGTAGTTTACCCATTTTTTATTAAGGAAAACGAAAACTAACGTCATCTTTTAACAAAAGGTAACGGGAGGGACCATGTTGAAAGTGAACTAAAAGTTCGATGACTATATTGAAATTGAACTAAAAGTTTGGTGACCTTATAGAATATTTTAAAAGTACGGTGACCAAAATGAATCCACCCTAAAAGTTTGGTGACTATATTGAAATCGAATTAAAAGTTGGGTGACCTTATCGAATATTTTAAAAGTACGGTGACCAAAATGAGTATGATCTAAAAGTTTGGTGACTATTTATGTAGTTTACCCAAATTATAAAATCGATTCTACTTTGACCACCTAACTATAAATTTTAACAATTATATCACTCAATTATTTAAATGATATCGAAAATTAACCGAAAAACTGACGTGGCAGTTTAAAAAATTAATATAATTATATATTTGATCATGATACTTACGTATTCTATCAATTTGGTCTTATAACAAATTTTATTTCAAAATTATATTTTGGATCTAGTATTTTTACCAAGCTTGAATTTCGAATTCATGGGTTAGTTACTGTAAGAAAGAAAGAAGCGTTCTGAAATACGAAAGAGGGCAGTAATTAACCCGTGAAAACAATTTTTTTTTGGTAAATTTGTGAATAACTTCACCTTCCGATTTGGGGTTTTACATCATTTTCATGGTGTTGGTACCCATAAAAACCTAGAAAAGTTTGAAAATCTGGAAGAAAAGAGAACCCTTCTTGAAGGTTGGTGTTGTTATGGTCTTTGGGGACTGTTGTGTCCCCACGCGGAAAGGAGAAGGAAGATTCTTGCAATTGGGAGGGAAGAAGATAACGAAAATCAAATCACACGGAACAGCGAAAACTTTGGCCAAACAAAAATGATGGGTGTGATTCTCCCAGTCTTGTCCGTCTGGTTTCGTTCAACATTTCCTGCTGCCTCTCTCTATATTCCTCCTCCTACTATGTGACCCATGATTTTCTTTTTGACGTTTTCTATAATAAGAAAAATATAGTTTATGAATTTAACGAGTGGTTTCAATAGAAAAGAAAATAATATATTGCCGTGAAGTGGTTTCAATAGTGAAGAATAATGTATTTCATTCAGCTGATCCGGATTCAAGCACTATGTGTGTGCGTTATTAAAGGGCTAAGAAAACTAAACAGATACTACCTAGTGACTAAGTATACTCATATTCTTCATCTTATATGAGTTTGAATTCTGATATAAAAATTTAAGGTAAAGTTCACAAATGGTCACTGAACTTTGTTAAAAAAAACAAAACGATAACCAAACTTTCAAATGTTACGAAATAACAGTTAAACTTTATGTTTTATAACAAAATGATAACTCGGTATTATCACAGCTTAAAATAAAAAAAACAATTGAGTACCACTTTGTTTGGTTTTGATAAAAAGGAAAATTGTATTATAAGTAAATTATATGGTATACTGACATTTTCAACAGATTAACTTTAACTTTTTTCATTATCTATAATAATAACTTTCAGGTTAATAACACAGATGCAAAAGGCAGGTTTACGCTTGCAGATGCTTTGGTATATGCTTGCAACCAAGGTGTCAAAAAGGTAAAACCAAACACCACAAATGCTTTGGTGTATGCTTATTCTACATAGATGCTGAGAATTATGTTTTAAGAATATGTTCACTTTTTTTTTTCCTTCAGATAGTTGACCTTGCAACACTAACCGGGGCCTGTATTGTTGCTCTTGGACCATCCATTGCAGGTACATGCTTATTCTGCATAGATGCTGAGAATTATGTTTTAAGAGTATGTTCACTTTTTTTGACATTTCACCGTTTGTATTCTACACACTCTTCCGACAAAAATTTGTCACAGAATTTAATTGTTGAACTATGATTTTGCAGTTTGTCGATGAGAAAATACAATAGATGTAATGGATGCACATAGACTTGGTCGGTCTTGCCTGGAAGGATAAGAAACGCGTAGCAACTAGATTTGGCATCTTAACTTTGGTGGAATGGGTTCTCAAAAACTCTTCTAAGTGAAAGCTTGGAGCTTGCTTTGGTTGCAAACTAAGGTGGTTGGGTTCTGTGAGGTTAGTTTTAAGAATAAATATGTCCTGATAAAGGAGAATGAGTAAGAGTGGAATAGTTTCTTTCTTTGTTGTTACAGTAATTTTGCCTTAAAGCTAAGCTTCATATGTACCGATAAATTTCATTTCTTATCATGCTTTATGGCAATTATTATGTCAACTCTCAAGTGAAAAACTTGGATAAACATAGGCCTAAAAAGTGAATAGCGAGGATTAAATTTAAAATCAAACTAAATGAATCAAATGTGTAAATATAAAAAATTAAAAGTGCTATTATACAAAGTTTTATAACAACTACGTTAAGTACACGGCTGAGTTATCATTTTATTATAAAATATAAAGTTTAATTGTTATTTTGTAACATTTAAAAGTTTGGTTACTATTTTATTTTTTTAACAAAATTCAGTGACTATTTGTAAACTTTACCCAAAAATATATTACTCTTTATTTAATAAAAAAAGAATGATACTCTGTGAAAATTTTGAATTCAAACCCGTGTGTAAGGTCATTCAGGCCGGGTACCCAGACTTTCAGTTTTCTCTATCAACTCCATTTCACCTCCCGCATCCAGATTTGACGGTGATGACTCCTTAACCTTTTTGACCTATTGCAAAATATGCACGAGTAAAATGCAGTGGTTCTTTTAAAACCAAAAAAAAATAATAAATGTTTTACTAAATACAGGGGGTATTAGATATGTCGGAAAAATTTGACAATTCTATAAATATATATATATATATATATAACATAATGCCTACATCAATTTGCATATGAAGTTCTTTGATCATTTAGCATTTAACCAAGCAGAGAAGAATTATTTATTACTGAATCTGTTCAAAAAATTGAGTGACTCAATAATGCAGGCAAGAAACATGGCTTGTGTCTCTCATGCTAATATGAAACGTTGAACAAATCAATCGAGTATAAACAGTTAGGCTGGCAACTCCACTTGCAACTTCAATCAAGAAAACGTGAATCCGATATTTACTTTTTCCTTGAGCACTCATGTATTTCTACACCAGGAATAAAAATGTTGAAAGTGTGTAGCACATTATTAACCCATTGATTCTGAATAATCTATGCCAAGTGAAACAGTCCAAAACAAACACGGGAAATCTTACAGTTCGTTCTGAAGTAATAGAATTATTCTGTGTATTGAAAAGAACACAAGGAAGAAGACAACAAAATATCACATGCTGAAACATGCAAATTTTCCAAAGCCTCAAACAAGAACTTTTAACACACTAGATAAATTACAAGAAAGCAAAGGTGATAAGACATGATGAAAGTTTAGAACTTACAAGAATTCCATCAAGATCCTTTGAAGAATATGCCTGCTCAAGCTTCCCCCTCTCTCTTTTCTTATATCTAAGAACATAACAAAGTAAAAAGAAGAACAAAAATCATCAAGCATCAAGTAAATAATTGCAAATAATTCCTACCGCTAAAACTACAGTAACAACTAACAAACCAACAAACACACAAAATGTGCACCAACCTTCCCTGCGGTCGAGTAGCTTTGACAACTTGCTCTTCAGTGTCCTTGGACATCTTGGTCTTGGAGTCTACTTGATTTTCGTTCTTTTCCGCTGAACAGTTAAATTAAAGAACTACAGAATCAATAATCTATTCTCCTACCAGCTACAAAGTGAGATATAGTTTTCTTTTGGCACCAATCATACCTTCATCATTGTTTTGTGCTGCTTGCTGCATAAAAACCAAACAACACAATAATAAATAAATGAGCTTCGCATCAAATTGAACACTGTACTAGCCAAATTAAAGACAGTAAAATTAAATACGAAATGCTCACCACATTCAATCTTTTGAGGATACTATCAAACTGAGCTGTATCGAAAGCCCACGGATTCGGCTTTTCCAATCCAACTCCTGCTCCATATATTTCGACAAGTAAATTCTATTTGTTACATGATCTTTCCTTATTTCATTCTATTCTAGTTCTCCAACAAGTCATCGAATATCTACATTCTACATAAAGAAAGTTAACTAACCTACAAAAATAGGCAAACAGTTTTTTTTTTTCAAACAATAAAAAAGGCAAAGAGAAACGAACCATCTGTGTCCTGTTTGTTCTTAACTCTAACGTAACTTTTGATCCCTTGTTTATCTTTCCCAAATTCCTTCTCCTTCTTCCCATCCCTAACCGGGCAATCAAAAACAACGAATAAATAGAAATTGCAATTAAAAGAAAAACATTAAAAAAAACATAAATAGCTCAAAAGGATGCGTACCATTTGCTTCATGAGGCGAAAAGCAGCAGATTGGCGGAGTAGCGGAGAGGAGCTTCGAGTGAGGCCATGATTGCTTCTTCTTTCTCTTCCTTTCTGCTACGCCGCCGACGATGCGCTGCCGTGTTTTGGGAGGTCCAGAAGTGAGAAAGAAAGTTTGAGAAAACCTACGCTGCGGTGAGGTGATATGCGGTGCAGCTAGGCTTTGTGGGGTTCGGTGGAGACGCGGGTGATCTAACGGTGGCTAAAAATGAGGTGTATGAGTTGGAGTGTGGGTCCCTTTTGATCATGAGTTTGACGCGTGGTGTCCACGTTCGCATCCGCTTCCCAACGGCTTACCTAACCCTGTGTAGGTAACAGGTTTCAGAGATACGGTGTCGTTCAGAACTGGCTACTGTGTGGTCTCACAAATGGGCTTAGCAGAGAGGGGCCCGAATTTTTATGGTAAATTCGGATTTTAGATCGGGTTAGGAATCAGGAATAACGGAGTTGAGGGCCCAGAAAACCTTGCCCTAATAACTAAAACTTCTGAATAGAATTCAAGTTTGAGGGCACAAGCCCATTTGTTAGGCCCCACCCATTTTCTATGTCCAATGTGTTAGTAGCAATCATTTCTTTTAATTATTATATTCATCTTCAATTTTTTAAATAGTCCTAGTGTGATTGTAAGGTAATATTTGTTTATATTTTTTAAAAAATTTTGATAATACAATACCTTGCAGACAAAACTGTTTGAGCCCATGTCTTCTAAGATGAACATCATCCTTTTTTTCACTGGACCACTCGTTTAGTTCATATTCATCTGAATTTATTCATTCAATAAATTTATGTGTTTATTTATTTATTGCTTGGGCACATTTTATCATCATTTATGAAACTACATGCAAACAATGGTTAGAGCAAATATCGATTAATTGATTATTAAATAATTTAACTTAATATAAGTTATATTATAAGATTATTTGTAATGCGAAAACAACTTATATTAGTTCGTAATCTAATTAGGTTTATAATCTATGAAATTATTTTGAGCAAATAATTTATGTTAGGATCAGTGATTTAAATTGCGGATACAGGCGCATTGTATTTATCACGGTTGCGGACACAATGATTTTTTTAAAATTCACACAACTTATTGTAAAATATATAGAGAATAATGGCTCGTTATTGTCGCAATTGCCCGTTACTCGTTAAAATTACGGCAATGATACACCGTTATTAGTGTGATTTCACTTCACACCGCTATTTACAGCAATAACGGTTTTGACGACGTCTTTATCACTATATAACGGTTGCTATTACAGTAGCAGACTGCTATTTAAATCTTTGATTAAGACTGTTGTGTTGTCTCATCTAAGTATGAGATAATTTGTCTTAATTTTCAGAGCAAGTTATTGACTTCTGAATTGAAACTTAAATGTGCTTGATTGATTTAAAAAGTATATTTGTGTAACACCCTCGACCCGGATGTCATATTTGGGCCTCAAGCCCAAACCATTACCATAAAATTTTGACCTAGTTTAGCCCAATCCGCAACTCACAACACAATAAAACATAATAAATATTTGAAAACATATGCAATGGAGCTCCTTTTAAAATTACATTATAGACCTTTGACTCGATCGTTTGAAAATCCAAATACAAATCACAAAGTACAATAGGCTCCTACAAATACACAGCCCAAGGACCTAAATATTGTACTCTGATGAGACGGGGCACTGGAATCCTTCTTTGATGGTGCTCCTCCAAGAACAATCCAAACCTACTAACCTGCGAACGGAAACAACGATTCCGAACGCTGAGCTAACAATGCTCAGTGGATACACCGCCACTCAACCATGCTTCATGCAAACCATAAATAAAGCAAAGCAACATGAATGACATCATGGCAAGATAACAATGGCGCTACCATAACCGCATAAACACATGGCATTAAGAATGTATGATTACGCACACAGCTCATACTAGAACCTCATACATTTACCTAGCACCACACAGATAACACCAACAATATTAAGTGAGGTTCGCGTCCACAAAAATCAGAATCCTACACTTGAGTGAGGCCCGCGTCCACAAAGCATCGGGATCCTACACTACGAGTAAGGCTCGCGTCCACAAAGCATCGGATTTATACTCTAAGCAAGGCCCGCGTCCACAAAGCATCTGGATCCTATACTCGAGGGATGAGGCTCGCGTCCACATAGCATCGGGATCCTATATCCATGCTCGGGATCTCTCATCAAGCATCTTCGAATGAGGCTCGCGTCCACAAAGCATCAAGATTCAACATTCGAGAATTTTCAAGGTGTTGCAACACACTTAGGGTATCCAAATCCCAACAACAATGGATGACTCGACTATCTGGGCATCCCATCAGCACACAACAAGGACCTTAGTAACTATACAGCTCTAGACCTCGACACAAGGGTCTTACCGCACACAGCTCTAACACATTTACCATAGCCTTATGGTTTTTATCAGTTATTATACTGCCCTATTGAGCTTATATATTTATTAGTATGTTATGAAGGTACACATTAGTCATTCTCATTAATTTATCTTATTATCCGATAAGACTCAACCTTATAGGCGCCCATTTCGCATACAACAAGGGCCTAAATTACCACACAGCATCAACGATCCACCGAGGATCTCTATGGGTTTCCATCACACACAATTTACCCGATATTTATCACGTTATTAGCCCATTATTCTCATTCGGGGTTAAAAATCTCAATTTCTCGGTTTTAATGTTTATTTTACACCTTGACGGACCCCTAGGGCCCTTTGCCTTGAATTATAGCACCCCCGAACGCAACCTCGAAATTATTGGGCAGATTGCCCAGCGATTATCGATACTCCAAGGTGAGTATCGGTACTCTACTATAGGTATCGGTACTCCCCTATGAGTACCGATAGTCCAATTAGGTTCGAAAGAATTAAATCCCAAGTTGTACCGATACGTTACATACCGTACCGGTACTCATCATCGATACTAGGATCACCCCGTATCGATCCATCCCGTACCGGTACTCCTACATACGCGTACCGGTATGCTAAGCCTTTTTAGGCAATAAAATAGTGGGTACCGATACGCCCCTTTATGTACCGGTACGCCAAAGCGCTACTAGAATACTTATCTTGCAAGGGGTACCGATACACGGGGAGGCGTACCGATACTTCCCTCACAACCCTTCTCTAAATTTACAAAGGAGTACCGGCACGCAGCCACCCCATACCGATACTCGAGCCCATATTTCAAAACTTAGAGCTCAGGATTTCACCAATCCCACCCTTAATCTCTATGGTTAAGTCCCAAATCGATCCTACAAGTTATTGTGAATGTATTAAGTGGGTTTCTACTAATTTTAAGCCTTAGCAACATCATATCTTTACTTTGCCATTAAAGATCAACCAAAGCTTACCAAACCATAAGCAATCAAATCATGCACAAAGCCTAATTTTATGAGTTGCAAGAATTCAAAGGAGTTAGTGGTGTACTGACCTCCGACTAAAACTGATGAAGAAGCCATCAAAGGTCTAATCCCGTTCTTCCTCTTTAAACCTTCAACTAACCTTTGGTTCAACCACTACAACCAAGACTTACCTTGAAATATAAACCCTCTAAAGCTGATAAAACTTCTCTCAACAAGCTAAACGTGATTCTCAACACAAACTCTCAAAAATCAACCTTTAATAGTGGGGTTTTTGGGAGAGATTGAGTTTGAAATAGGAAGAAGATGGAATTAAGGCATGGTGATCTCATTCCCTGCACAATGCAGAAGAAAAGCGAGCCTCCCCTTCTCACTATTCAATTTAAGCTTTTACCATTTTACCCATCTTCTCTTCTCAACCCAACCCAACAACCACACAAGCCCAACACACAAGATAGCCTAAGGGCTCCTATAAGCCCAAAATCACAGCCCAAACAAGGAAGCTCATGCCTCAGGTGAACTCGACTCTTGGATCCAGAATCCGGGTCGTTACAACTCTCTCCTCCTAAAAGAAAATTTTGTCCTCAAAATTTAGACAATAGAAAGAGAGCAACTGATAATGCTCCAACCAACCTCTCACTGACAATTGTCTATGTGGCTCTTAGGTTCGCCAAAAACCTTCATAATCAAAACTCTCGACACAAACTCTCTACTTTCTACAAGCCTCCTCAACAAGCCATTCTCAATGTCCAAAACAACACTCATATTAAACCTGAAGACGAATCAACCAACAATAATCTCATCAGCATTATCAAACATCGATACTCTAAACTCACTTTGGATGAGTCACAACTCGGTGGACGAACCTCTCTACCAATACTAGCATTTTCGAAGTCTTGAATTCTACCCTCATCCGAGTATATAACGCGACACTTCTTCAAGGTATACCATAGAGCATTTCCCCATATATAATCACCATAACTCACGTATCCAGGAATATCAAACCCTATCAATCCTATTCTAACATCCATCTGACATGAAAATACAACCTTCTTTCACAACTTGTTTAACTAATATAGAACTTAACACCTTATTTACTTGAACCCACCACGACAAAAGCAGAAGCGAATCCACGATCAAGCGATTCTATTAGCCAAGCCATTTCGATTCCAAAAGAAAATTGTTACTACAACCAAGCTCTACTAGGGATCAAACCACTGAACTGTCATTAAGGGTCTGAACACTATCTTTTACCCCCAACCACCAATTTCTAACGAGCATTGGTACTAAAACTCTAGCAAACCTTCGAGATTCCTAATGGTTCTCTCAACACAACTTATTACGAAACAAGAATCCAATTCTATACAACTTTAACCGAACACCCACATTCTTCCGAAGTTATTCAAACATCTTTACACTGTGACTATGCATGAGCACGATCCATCTCAAACCTAAATAAGCAACCCTCTATTTCTTGAACTTAAGATTATCTCGACACCTTTGTAAGTCCAAAACACTCTTCACATCCCCCTTAGAGTTCAAACATCGCATCAAGCCCTAAATTTTAACACTAATTCTCCTTAACTTTCAACTTACAAGACCAACCTCCTGAATGATCTTACAAGAATCTCTAAACTCTTCAATACTAACAAGACCATCAGCCCTGAAAAGCAAGTACGAGCTTTCCATTGTTATACATCGACCCACAACAGCTAACACCACTATATCTCGCTATACCAACATAAGCAAGTCCCACAATAAACCCATTTGGCGACATCGTCCGCGCCCTCTCCTCTACCAAGGAGTCCCCACACAAGAGGTTCATAGATGTCAGACCACAAGGTGATGAACACTTAATACCGAACTCAACACATCCTTTATCGTGGGTACTACTCCATGATCAATAGTTTATCTCGCTCAACCCTCGAAGAGCACCTTAATAACCACTTGCACATCCATCGCTCTAAACCGTAGGCTCTCACCCTTGAGTCATCTACGCGAACTAAGAACGTCTTGCAACCTACAAGGTCCTCTTAACTAGCATCACATGAGTCCAACAAATAAACTAAAGGGATATGATTTTCTTCACGCACAATACCGATACACTGGTTCATTCCAACCCTAACATTGAGATTCTTACTCAGAAACTAAGGCACTCCTCGCACTCACGTAACCAACCCGTACCGAGGGTAAGTCTAACAAGTCCACAGGGACTGTTACTCCAAACCATACACATCACCCACGGAGGAACCCTTACTTACCAACACTTATCAATCAATTAATTTACTAAGTCAATGTCAACCTCGAGGAAAACTATCACATAACGGGCTCAAAAAAATATCTGCCAAGGTGAGAACAAGAAATCAAATTGCTATCAAGAATTGAAAACCAAAATGGGACTGAATCATTCAACACATTCTCGGTAACAAGCTTATCATTTCTGGCATGAACAACCTACTATCTAGCGAAAGCTCGCACGATAACTTTAACTGTAGATCTCACCTGACCTCCACCCCGATACTTCGACAACGTCCCAATATCACTTCTCGAAGAACCTTGACTATGCCCATAATGAGTTAACCTCAAAGACTGAACTAGTAAATACTCATCCACGACTGATCAGCCCTTTGCCATGTGACCCAATTGTCTGGCATTTATAGCAAATTCTCCAAGCAAGAAACATACCTCAAGGTAATGTTAACCATAAGGCTCTCGAACCGGTGGAAAAGACACTAGGGTCGAACCCTTAACACTCTCCGTTATAACAGAAGTCGAGAAGCTTCTTACAAACTCTCAATCTAGATTTCTGGCCAACCTTCAGAAGCTGATCTACAACAACTCTCCTAGATCCCTTCAAAGCACGAAATCTTAATAGAGCCTGAGAAGAATCTTATGATGTTCTAGATCCCCACAACATGGTCTACAACATTCTCAAGTCGACTCAAGGTTGGCTCTGAAGTCATTCGAGTGCCTTCGCACTAACAACCAACTCAAAAGATGTCCCAAGAGAACTCGTTGTCCCTTATATCAATCTGTCTACTTTGAGCTCGAGTCTACACCTCCACACTCTTGTTCTTCAACAACAAGAAACTATGGGCATAATGGCTCAATCATAGAAAATTTTACTCATACTCTACACTGCTCTATCACCTTGAACTGACTGCAAGAATTGATCTCTCCTCTCCTTCATAAGAGCCTCACCGACGTACATTTTTCTGACTCATCGACGGAAACATCCCATGTCGAGTATTCAAGCTAGGGTCCCGACTCAATAATCTCTCACCATTCGTATACACTACCTTTAAGAAAATACGATACAATCAAGATCATTTTCGGGACTACCCTACGTATGCCTCAGAACCCCCTGAGTGTTTCTTAACTATCAATCCAGTTGATCAGGTCATCCTTTCACAACCCCTTTTTTTATGCTTAGATTCGTAACAATAATGTTCCTCTCATAAAAGGGACATGGCTCCCTTCATGACTCTCCTTGGTCAATCTCGCGCCGCCAACCCAACTAGTCTGAACTGCATTAAGAAGGTGGTAGTTCATCGTTTCCATTATTATGGGTTTGGTTCCCCCCGAAACCTTGAAGTTTCTAACACTACGCTTGTCATCTCAAGCTGGCTCATGACCGGACAACAACCGATGGCCAAGATCATATCAACTCATTTAAGAGACAACTCTGTTATATCTGTCAACCACGTGAACTCAAGCTTTACTCAAGCATCACCTCATGTAAAACCCACGTTGTCCTTCTGACCACTACTATAAACAACCACATCAAGCATGCCTTGTTCGAGATCTCTGGGTGTTCAGCCTACTAAGATCGTACTTGATACCTCACAACCATCATGTACTTCTCCACATTAGACGAAAACATATAGGCATGCTACATCCCCATCACACGGTACCCTACTATCAATGACCATTTTCTATAGATGAAGGGACCCTCGGTTAACATTCTACCACTGGTCGATCGGAGATAGGTCCTCTTAGTTTCGTCTTATAAAGGTCGTCCACCGACATGTGAAATCTCGCCACTGAAGGTTTTCGCTACGAACTCAAGGCACCAAGGTAGCTTACGGTACATAGCCACGATTATTACTCAATGATGAAATGATGATACATCTTCAACTCTTACATCCCTTATGCCATCTAAATCTCAATGTATGAGACAACCCTGGCCTCAGAATCATCGTCTAAGAGATTAGCCATTAACACGATCCTCACTACCATGATTACTTCTCAAGCGATAGGAGGAGGGCACACCCTCAACTCCTATATTCTTTCATAATCCCAAGCTTAACGTCTGAGATAACTCCGATCTCAAAATTATTCTCAAATGAATCAACCAACATCACAGTACTCACGACCGCGTTCGAATCTATCTTAATATCGCAACCAGTGACACGCGCGAACACAGGCACACCATCCAGATTCTAGTCTTGAAATAGTACAACTTAGACACACGGGCTCATATTCGCTAGATACCCATTCCCAACTCTTAACCACACTGGGGTTTTCCTAGAACCGGCTAAACCTAGGCTCTGATACCACTAAATGTAACACCCTCGACCCGGATGTCACATTTGGGCTTCAAGCCCAAACCATTACCATAAAATTTTGACCTAGTTTAGCCCAATTCGCAAATCTATTATGAAAATCCATTTATTTACAACCCAATAAAACACAATAAATATTTGAAAACATATACAATATAGCTCATTTTAAAATTACATTATAGACCTTTGACTCGATCGTTTGAAAATCCAAATACGAATTACAAAATACAATAGGCTACGAATATATAGCCTAAGGACCTAAATATTGTACTATGATGAGATGAGGCACTGGAATCCTTCTTTGATGGTGCTCCTCCAAGAACAATCCAAACCTACTAACCTACGAACAGAAACAACGATTTCGAACGCTGAGCTAACAAAGCTCAGTGGATACACCGCCACTCAACCATGCTTCATGCAAATCATAAATAAAGCAAAGCAACATGAATGACATCATGGCAAGATAACAATGGTGCTACCATAACCGCCTAAACACATGGCATTAAGAATGTATGATTACACACACAGCCCATACTAGAACCTCATACAATTACCTAGCACCACACAGATAACACCAACAACATTAAGTAAGGGATCCTACACTACGAGTAAGGCCCGCATCCATAAAGCATCAGGATCCTATACTCTGAGCAAGGCCTGAATCCACATAGCATCGGGATCCTATACTCGAGGGATGAGGCCCACATCCACATAGCATCGAGATCCTACATCCATGCTCGAGATCTCTCATAAAGCATCTTCGAATGAGGCCCGCGTCCACAAAACATCGAGATCCAACATTCAGGAATCTTCAAGGTGTTGCAACACACTTAGGGTATCCAAATCCCAACAACAAGGTATGACTCAACTATCTAGGCGTCCCATCAGCACACAGCAATGACCCTAGTAACCGTACATCTCTAGACCTCGACACAAGGGTCTTACCGTACACAGCTCTAACACTTTTACCATAGTCGTATGGTTTTTATCAGTTATTATACTGCCCTATTGAGCTTATCTATTTATTAGTATGTTATGAAGGTGCATATTAGTCATTCTCATAATTTATCTTATTATCCGATAAGACTCAACCTTATAGGTGCCCCTTCCGCACACAGCAAGGGCCTAAATTACGACACAACATCAACGATCCACCTAAGATCTCTATGGGTTTCCATCATACACAATTTACCCGATATTTATCACGTTATTAGCCTATTATTCTCATTTGGGGTTAAAAATCTCTATTTCTCAGTTTTAATGTTCATTTTACACCTTGACGGACCCCTAGGGCCCTTTGCCTCAAATTATAGCACCTCCGAACGCAACCTCAAAATTATTGGGCAGATTGTCCAGCGAGTATCGATACTCTAAGGTGAGTATCAGTACTTCACTATAGGTATTGGTACTCCACAATGAGTACCGATACTCCAATTAGGTTCGAAAGAATTAAACCCCAAGCTGTATCGATACGCTACGTACCGTACCGGTACTCATTATCGATACTAGGATCTCCTCGTATCAATCCACCCCGTACCGGTACTCCCACATACGCGTACCGGTACGCTAAGCCTTTTTAGGTAATAAAACAGTGGGTACCGATACGCCCCTCTTGCGTACCGGTACGCTAAAGCGCTACTAGAATCCTTATCTTGCAAAGGGTACCGATACACGGGGAGGTGTATCAGTACTCCCCTCACGACCCTTCTCTAAATTTACAAAGGAGTACCGGTACGCAGCCACCCCGTACCGGTACTCGAGCCCATATTTCAAAACTTAGAGCTCGGGATTTTACCAATCCTACCCTTAACCTTTATGGTTAAGTCCCAAATCGATCATACAAGTTATTGTGAAGGTATTAAGTGGTTTCTACTATTTTTAAGCCTTAGCAACATCAAATCTTTACTTTGCCATTAAAGATCAACCAAAGCTTACGAAACCATAAACAATCAAATCATGCACAAAACTTAATTTTATGAGTTGCGGGAATTCAAAGGAGTTAGTGATGTACTAACCTCCGACTAAAACTAATGAAGAAGCCTTCAAAGGTCCAATCCCGTTCTTCCTCTTCATACCTTCAACCAACCTTTGGTTCCACCACTCCAACCAAGACTTACCTTGAAATATAGATCCTCTAAGGCTGATAAAACTTCTCTCAATAAGCTAAACGTGATTCTCAACACAAACTCTCAAAAATCAACCTTTGATAGTGGGGTTTTTGGGAGAGAGAAAGTTTGAAATGGGAGGAAGATGGAATTAAGGCATGGTGATCTCATTACCTGCATAATGCAGAAGAAAAGCAAGCATCCCCCTTCTCATTCTTCAATTTAAGCTTTTACCATTTTACCCCTCTTATCTTCTCAACCCAACCCAACCCAACAACCACACAAGCTCAACACACAAGATAGCCCAAGGGCTCTTATAAGCCCAAAATCGCAGCCCAAACAACGAAGCCCACACCTCGGGTCAGCTCGACTCTTGGATCCAGAATTCGGGTCGTTACAATTTGACTGGACTCAAGATAAATCAAACTTAAATTTATTATAAATTAAATTTACTTGTGAAGTTTAAAATATATTTTAAAGGCTTAGAGATATTTCTAATTATTTTTATTAATTTTAGAAGATTTTTTATTATTTACAATTAAAAATTACATTTAATTAAAGATTTAATTATAAAACAAATATGTGACCTATTTTTTTATTTTGCATTTAATTTTTGTTAAAAAATAAAAAATCAATAACTTCTTCAAAACTCAAGATCTTTAATATTCTTCAAAAAAAATTCAAATTTTTTAATTTTTTTCTCCACCACCTTCAAAAATCAAACTGTTATCGCAGCAGTGAGGTCTCTTCCTGTCGTCGTAAGATCCAATTAATCGTTTCGATTGAGGATTTCATGTTTAATGTTTATAGTTCCAATCCCCTTCTACACTCAACAGATTCTTTGGTTGCAGCCCATAAAACCATCTTTCTCTTTGCCAATGGGGTCTTGGCTCGGAGACTTGCCGTCGTTCGACCCCCACAACTTCAGCCAACTTCGCCCCTCCGGTCATTCCGATCTTTGTGTAAGTATCCCCATTTCTGGGTTTGATTTGAATCAGTTGTTTGTTTCAGCGCTTCTTTTGCTCCAATAAATCCGCCTATGCTATTTAGATGAGTTGTGAAAAATTGTTACATTCTTATGCCTAGGTTTCTGGGTTTACCCAGATATGATTGTAGTGGGTTTTGCTAACCAAATTCAAATTTTCTGAATTTGGACCTTAATGCTGTAATCTATATAATCGTTTAGTTGTCAGAAGCTTTTTGGATGAAGTTGTTTGTGATTACAAATGAATATATATTAGCTTCCTGATTTGAAGGGTTTAAATGATTCCTAGAATTCCAACTCTGGTATTGTCACCTGCTGATTTGATGTTTTGCATTGTTAAAATATGCTTATTTTAGGAGATTGATCAAATCCAGTTCAACGGAATGTAATATGATGATGATAACTCGAAGCATTTAAGTAATGCTAATACTTCCTATTATCTGTTTGATAAAATGACAAATAGCTTTATACAACACAAGCATTAGTCTTGAAATGCTTTCTTACACGGATTTCCCTTAAAATGGTTGGAGACTGTTCTTCCTCTGCTTGAGATTTTGTCCAGTGCATGTAAATATAAGATTCAGAATCTACCAAGACTTCAACTTCATTCTTCAGAAGCTTTCCAGATCTGCTTTTGTACTCGGTAGCTTTAGCTCTCATTACTGGCTCTTATTAGTGGTTACATAATTCTATGTTTTAGCTAAGACAGTAGAATGTAGACTTGTATGTATTTGTTTCCAATAGTTTACAGTGGTTCATTGGTTATCTGTTACGAAACCCGATTAAGCTCAAAGTAGTTGAAAGGTTCAAATGGTATAGAGCAATTCTGACCTGCCATTCTATCCTTTTGACCTATTTCAACATGTGAGATGCTATGCTGTTGAATGGAGTTCATATCGAGCTCCTCTATGTTTTGAATCTGAGGAAGTAGTCTTTTTACTTCCGTAGGTTGGCTTTTAACAAAATTACATTGAATTCTCTTGTACGTTTAGACTTGAACACTATAGGAGCATAAAATGCTTCTCCTTATTATTCAGTCGTGTTCAGAATTGATTGCACTTTTTTTCTAACAATCTCTTTTTGGCTAGAAACCGACGCCTGTCACCTACCGCCCTACTCATAACCGGACTCTTCCACCACCTGATCAAGGTACTGAACATTTATTTCTTTCTCCTTCTTTTTGCTTGTGAAACAATATTTCTTTAAGTGAAAGTGAGATAATCTTGGCACTTTAAACTATATGGTAACAATGTGGTAACCTTTGGTTAGTGTTTTTTTGGGGGGGCTTTATCCTCACAATGGTGATATATCTTTATAATGGATGTCATATACTGTTGTTATTACTTGGATGTGTTACCTTTTAGGATGTGAATATTGGCTTATGTCTGAGTGCATCAATTGTTGGAAAAGTACGCTGAGATGTCTGACTTGGAATTTAATACATATTATTTCGCTTTATAATGGTATTGAATTGTCTTGACAGTTGGACATTTAATAAATTGCTGTGATCGAGAAATTGATTTTTATGCTTGCAACTACTTGTTACATACTTTTTATTATCTTCCTCTGAAGTTGTGGAACTGATTTAACCTTGTTTGTTTAGTTATTTGTTTCCTTCTGTATTCTAAATGTCGGATCACTTCCCTGGAATTGTTCATCCTCAGTTTTGTTTGAATATTAAAGAATGGAGATTTCTAATCAGAATAGAACGAATGTATCGCTTAAATCATTTTAATTGTTGTCTGAAGTTCATCAATTAGAATGAAAATGTTGAGGATCTTATTTCTGTGTGTTCTGAACTGGCTGAGCTACAAATATAAAGGACCACTTCAAATTGCATCCTGGTTCAGAGTGCCACAGCTCATCGGCTTAAGCTCTTGATTTTTATCAAGAATAGTTTTTTAATCCTCCTGTGAACATTTTCTTTATTTGTGACTGACCTCAAACACTTCTAACCCCCTTTTTTCTTCCATTCTAACAGTTATAACTACCGAGACAAAAAATATCCTTATTAGAAATTTCTATCAGCAGGCTAAGGAGAAGGTTTGTTGCTCATTTTCATGATTTTTCATGTTATAAGACTGCATCCAAATAATTCCTTTGTCACATATTCATGGACATATGCATATATATTTAGAGTAGGTGTGGGTATTTTATGCAGCCTTTTACTCCTTTTCCATTGCAGTTGAGACCGAAGAGGGCTGCCACTGAACAGCTAATACCAGAACATGGATGCAAGCAAGTTAGGGCCTCGACCCCGTATTCCTAATGAGATTTTCTTTCGTTTCTTTGGTGCTCTTGTAAATGTGCCCTCACACATCAAATGTCTGTTTTAGAAACTGTAGGGCGGCTTATTCATTGTTGTAAACCAGGATGTCATACTTGTACGTTTTGTGTGTACAAATCAAACTTGTAGTTCGGTTATCGCCGTATCATGTATAGTTCTATACATCCTTTTCTTTGTATCCATTCCATGTGGCATGGCTGAAATCAAACTTGGGGCTCCTGGAGCTGCATTTTTTTACTGGAATCATATGCTTTTGTGTTGCCTGATTTGCTGAATTAATAGATCTAATCTGCTGTGTTGAGGAGTAGAGAAATAGAGATAGCACTGCTTCAGTGGAGCAAAGCCCTGATGCTTTGACTCTGATAGTGACCTCCCAATTCAATGAACCTTGTGCTTTGTTTGGTACAAATACAGTGAACCTAACAGGCAATGGACCGACCTTTCTTCAAAAAGCTTAATTTTTTATGGTTAAAAATGAGATTAAGTTGTTATATTGGACTGGGATGATAAATGCATGTACATAACTGAAGAAAACTTTATCTATATTCTTATATTCTATCTAGCATGCGAAGTGATTGTGCGTGCAATTTCCACATTATAAACATGATTTTTGACTTAAAAGTTATATGTAAAAATGAATTGAGAAACGTTTATGCTTTGAACAGATGTGTATTGAGGAATTCTGAAGAAAACTGAGATGCTTTGTTTCTTAGTGACTTCACCAACCTCAAGGGGCGTATCCTTTTGAGGGACTAATGGGGTTATGACCCTCTTAAATTTTAAAAAAATTAAATTTTATCTGTAAAGTTTTTGAAAATTTAATTTGCCCCCCTCTAGATTTTTAAATATTCATATTCAACTTCAAAATTTTGAATATTTATAATTAAATTCCCTTTCTATTTTTTTAGGGAAAATTCATAACTTCAAGACAAAAATTTTATATATAGAGAATTGATAGTTCTAAGACTTCATAGTAAGAAGCTCTATATAGGGAGAACTCATGGCTTCAGGATAACATGTGCTTCAAGATTCTAAAACGAGGAATTCTATATAGTAAGAACTCTCAGTTTGAAGAATCCACCTAGGGCACAGAAGGTTCTATACAAGGAGAACCTACATCGTTGATAGTTGAAAGCGAAAATTTCTATATAAGAAGAATTTGCAGCCCGAAGACTTTACGAAAGACGAGCTAAATTTTATACAGAAGGAATTGCTTCTCCAAGACTCCAAACAAAAGAAGAGTGAACAGTTCTATGCAGGAAGAACTTGTGACCTCGAATTTCCAGTTCGAAGATTTTGTCTCCCCAACGGATCCTCCTATTTTAAAAATTTTGCTTCCAAGAGTGGCAGAGTAGATCAACTGAAGCCCAAAAAAAATGGTGGCCAAAAAAAGAAACCTAGACCCACTCGGACGAAAATGATTATTCTTTTATCTTTGTTTTATTCCTATTACACAGTAATGAGCAAAGAGGGGCAACTGTAATAACCTATTTTGTCCAGACCATATCCAAATTAAACCAAAATCCAAGTCCAATATATAAAAAAATATGTTTTATTATTATTTACAAACTTTACATGCCCCAAATACAACTCATATACCAAGCCCATTACAGTACATAACCCAATACTCAATTATAACACAATAGTTAACCAAAACCCATTAAACTCATCTGTCAGACCCGGCCCAATTACCCATTTAATTCATCCTGACCCGAATATTATCTAACTCAAACTATCAAAATACCCCTAGCCCTAATTAACATAAAATAACACAACCTTAACCCTAATTATTTCATCTGCCGCCGCACCCATTGGACCCTTCATCTTTCAAGCGCGTGTGAACCACGGGTTGGCCGCCATGGCTTGCACGCGCGCCACCTTAGCCTACATAAAACTACACCTGAATAGGTTTGAAGTTCTAATTATTGAGAAGATGAAATTACAACATATTTCATAAAAATCACATAAATACAGCAAAATACATTCAAAACTACCCAATATACAAAAAAAGGACTTAATCACTCACAATTCTTAACAAGCACAAAATACATAATTCAAGTTAAATTTTGAAGTTCTAATCATTGAGAACAAGAACTTGCAACATATTTTCATCTAAAAATCACATACTACAGCAAAATACACTCACTATGTACCAAAAAAGGGACTTAATTGCTCTGTTTTTAACAAGTGCAAAATACATAATTCAAGTTAAAACATTTTTTTTAAAAAAAAGATAGCCGTATAAATCAGAAGATCCTTACTGGTAATCGAGCTGGTTTCTTATCTAGAAGAAACAAGTAGCCTTTTGTCAAAGCCGGTCTCTCATACGGTGCATATGCCTGCAAAAAATTAACAGCATCAAACCAAAAACCCAACATTCAAAATCACTAAATAGTAAAAGAATCGTTAAGAAAATGCAAAGTAGGATATGGAAATCACCTCTTTAGATACAATACAGAGCCTGCCATCAGCCATTCCATGTTCCACGAAAGTCCTCGCTGCATACCCAGCAGCATTGCCTCCACCAACGATCACGAATCTATCAGATGCTGGAAATAACGAATAACCCAGATTCCATCAAGTTATATAAACATGTAACCAAGCTGGAAAGCGGAATAGAAGAAAACTTTGATTCAGAGAAACTAACTCTCGGTTGTCATTAGAAAAAGAAGAGGAAACAACGAAGTTTCTGGGGAAGCTTCTGAATCGGACGGAAGAGAAATGGCGAGGACGAGTCAACGAAGAAGAGTGAGGGCACCAGAGAGCGAGTCCGTGCTTAAGTTGAAGCGAGTTCGATAAACTCGCCATTGCTTTTCGAGCTGGAAAAAAGAATGAAATGGAGAAATACTTAGAAGAACTGAAATTTGATCATAAAGGATCAGCAATTGCAGTAGCAGCTACGGGTTTAAGCGGAGGGCTGACCTGGGGACATGCTATTTGAAGGCGTTTTCGTAGTGAGATAGAACTCTGGAAAAATGAATAGTTTATTAAATTATTGAGGCAGTTTTGGCTCTAGAAAGGAGCCAAGGGGCATATGAATGACGATTCGAAACACCTTTAGGCCTCTAGAGCAGGGAAAACATAAATTTGTATTACAATGGAAAATTGAATCCAACATAAAACTATACTCAATGGGTATTTAGCAAAGCTTTTAAAAGTAGTTCAAGAACAAATCTTTCTGGTTCTTTTAAAGAATTAAAGGGTTGGAACTGCTGAATATTAAAGTTAAAAGGAAACACCGATTCTATACATTCCACTATATCTTCAAAGTTCAGAATTGAACAATTGTCAAACAAGCAGCTGTTGTTATATCTGATATCCTCCATCGGGCAAACTTGTCTCGGGTTTGGAAGCATTCTTTAAGTGATTTGCAGGCACAATTTTTTTCAGTTCTAAATTCAAATCCCCCTTATAATTTGGCTACCTAAAGGGGAATTCAAAGAAGGAATCCAAACCTTCAAGAAAATATGCATGTTTCCCATTTCCAAATTGACAAAGAAAGCTAAAACAAAGGTCAGGCAAGAAAAGCATACATGAAAATGTTTATCCAACATACATTTACTTTCTGCAAACTGAGAAACTCTGAGTTGAATACAAAAATGTTATATGGTAGTTTGAGTATTTACATTTGCCTCAATGCTTCTGTACTCAAATCAAACAACAGTTAACATATTAAACAAAGGGCTAAAAAAACAAACTCTACACTTCACAAAGTAAATGCTTGCTTCACCAAAACCATAGTGCCTGAAGTCTGTTGAATTAAAAGGAAAAAAAAAACAACCCTTTAAGTCCCTGATTCGGACCAAAAAGACCAACTCACAAAAATGGCTGACATATTAAGCGACCGGCGAAGATGATTTGGCGCCTTGGTCCAATAGATCAAGAATCTCAGTTCTGCTTTTTACCAACCTATGAAAGACTTCCCTGGTCAGCATCTGCAAAGGGGACAATCCTTCTTCCATTCTCCGGCAAACCTCAGCCAGTTCCGCCACTTGTTTAGCCGCTTCCTCCACTTTATCTTTCTCTCCAGGGTACTGAAACGAATCCGTAAACTCTATCAAACTCTGCCCCAGCTTCTCCATTTTCTGCAACTCGAATAACAACCCAGGCATCCCTTTCTTCTCTTTCTTCTTCCACTCATCGCCGATTTTGTCATGTAAACCGGTCAGACTATGGGTCCAATTCACGTTCTTGGGAATTGGAAGATGAGTTGTTAAACCGTTCCTCTCTTGACAAGGAATTGCAGCAATCAATACCCACATAACGAAAACCATAATCAAGTTCATTATGAAAACCAGGGAGGGCAAACCGGAAGCCTCCGGTCCACGTGGAGGAACGACGTTCATAGTCATGGCGTGAATCTGTTTGGCGGCCGACCAATTCTTAGCCACCTGCCAAGACAGTGACTTGTAATGCCCAAAGGGCGGTCGATCTTTATTACCACATCGGCGACCAAACGACCAACTCCTCTCCGTCGTTTTATGAACGCTGCTTTCTTTATCGTCGAGGTGCATTGCCAACATCAACGAAACCAACGACTTCTTTGCTCTTCTCGCCGGTCCTTCACCAAAGGGTTTTTGTTCCAAAGCCAAAACAGCAATCTCAGCCAGTTTTTGGCAATGCCTAACCAACTCCAACCCATTGGCGACGGCATTACAAATGTCTAACGCCTTAACGACACGGTCGAGAATTTCCGGGATCAAGCGATCGAGAGGGGATTTGGAGGTCTGGCCCGCATCACAACCCATCAACAGCATACCCTTGCATTCGGCCTCGCAACTAAGGAACACATCGAGGAGCTTGCGTATCCAGGAAATAGAGAGGAAAGCATCGGCGGGGGAGTCATCGGGAGCAGATAAGAGATAGGCGAAGCGATCGGAGACGTGCTTCTGGAAGATGTCTAGGTCCTCAATCTCTTGCTCGTGGGAACCGTCCATGGCGTTGACCTGGTTCCGGCGGATGCTGATTCGGCCTAAGAAGGAGCTTTGGTTATCGGTTCCCGTCATTTGTGATGGAATATTTCTGGGAAATCAGTGGGGGAGAAATGAGAAAGAAATTAAAGGGGAAGGTGTTAGGATAAAAGAGGATTAGAGAGTATAATAACGGGGGAGAAATTTATGGGAGTGGGAGCGTCGGGGACGACGACCCATTCTTTCCTTCCTTCTTTGGTAAGCTGACTTGGCACTCGTCAGGCTTTCTTTATTTTTGTTTCCCCGTTTATAATAATCCTATATATATATATATATATATATATTACTATAATTTGTCGGGAAAATATTTTTTTTAAATCGATTAAATCTATTTAAAAATCTGTTGTAAAAATAATCTAATTGAAATTTTAAAATATTTAAACATAATTATTTTCAATGAAAATTATGTGTTAGTAACAACAATATAAATTGATGTTATAATAAATTAAGGATTTATATCTTGCGGCAGAAACTAGAAATGTTTTCACAAGTGCCTTAGTTTTAAGATTTATGGTGTAGAATTTAGGGTTTTAAGTGTAGGAGTTTAGAAGTTGGGGTAATGGTTAGGAATTAGGGGTTAGGGTTAGGATTTAGGGGTTAGAAGTTATGGCTTAGATTTTGGGTAATATGTTGAGGTTTTAGGTTTCAACCTATAAATCTTAAATTTTAACTCTAAACCTTAAATTCTATTCACAATCACTAAATTCTAACCTACTAAACCCAAACCCTTAAACCCTACACCCTAAATTGAGTCTTTAAACCCTAAAATTAATACTCTTATAGAAACTAAAAGTATCCACCGCAGTGTATCAAATAATTATCGATAAATTAATACTTTACTAAAGCATGCATATTTACTATTTAAAATTAAATTCTATTTTTTATTCCTAAGACCTGACTTTAAATCTTAAATTCTAACCATAAACTCTACAGACTAAACCCTTGGTCCCTAAACTAAATTCCTAAAATAAATTCACCTTTATATATAATTTGTTTGGTCTAAAATCTAAATTTGTAAATTGTTATTATACTAAGAAAGTAACATGAAAGTAATCTAACATTTCTGAAAGGAGAACAAACAATTTAGGAGAAGACCAAAGATTAAAATTATGAAATTATTAATTATATTGGGTTAAATTTATCGAACTGTTTTGAATTAGAATGAAAATAATAGAGTGTATAAGTTTTAAATACTAAAACTATTATTATATCAAGTCATGCCACTATTATCCAATAATATGTAATGAATAGTGACATATTTGTAGCAATATTTTAGTTAATATATTTATATTTTTTAGAAAAATGACATATTAATTACTAAGTTTATAACTAAGCACAAAAAGTTTTTTTTCAAAGGTAAGACACTAGGGACGGACGCAAAATTTTATGTTAGGAGGGCGAACAATAAAATTCTAAGGGGTCAACTTATAAATTTTTTGGGGACAAAAATAAGTTTTAAATAGAAAAATACATAAAAAAATCCAAAAACTTTTAAATCATATGTGAATTTCAAACTTTTAGGGGAATCAAGTGCCCCTCCAGCCCTCTTTGATTCCATCTCTATAATACATCGTTAATGAAAATGGAGTTTATCTAGACCACTAAAAAAATGAAATGTAATTTTAATAGTAAATTTTTTATTTTGGGTGACTTTTATCCTAAAAAAACACATTTAATATATTATTTTAATAAATTTTAAAAATACAATTATTACATTCAGTGACGAAATCCAACATTATATATTGAAAAGGCCATTTAAAATGTTTAAATTTAGAAGATGTTAACAATATAAAATATATGTTTTTAAAAAACTAAAATACAATTTTACTATTATCCCAATTTATTTTTTTTAATTTTAATTTTTTTTTTTTGGAGAAATCGTACTGATTATTTTATCATATATCACTAATATTGAGGTGGGATTGATACACTCGGTAACAAAATAAGGTAATGGTAAAAGAAACGTGTAAAAAATAAATTATATTGTTATAAAAATGTGCTTTTATTAACAAAACCTTATATTCCCTTTCATATTAATTTTTTTATTAAAAAAATTAGTATAGTTGACAACGATGGCCTGATAATTAGTCCCTAGTCCCTTTCATCTCTCTAGATTCCTTTTTCAACTTTTTTTTTCTTTATTTCTTTGAATTTTGTTTTCCATATATGAGTTTTATTTTGTTTTAATTATTGTCGTATTGTTATGAAAATGGTGGATGATTTTGTATGCTCTCGTAGTACATTTTTGCAAGATTTTATTTTTAGGGTCGAATTTGTCATGCTTTCTCTAATCGTGGTTATTTTGTTATCTTGCTAATATATCATTGCATTGGACATTTCAGATATATTGTCCGTACCTTTTAATACTGATAACGATACTTGTTTGTGTCTCTTATTTTCTTAAATTGTTTGATTGAGATTTTTAGCGAATCTTGTTTTATAGAACGGATGAATGAACTAAATATAAAAACGTCGAAATTGAATATAGGTTCTAAACAATTTCAATGTCTCAATCTTAACATCAAGCTATGCTTTTTTTAATAGTCTTTAGGTAATTATAAGATAATATTTGTTCATATTTTTCTTAACATTTGTTGAAGCACGTACAACTTGCAGACAAAAGCTACTCGAACAATGGTCTTCTAAGATGAACATTCTACTTTTTTCAACTAAAACCCCTTGTTAGATTCATAAATTCCGATTTATTAGTTTTAAATATTTTTTTGTAAAATATATATCATGAATAAATTCAAATTTTTAAACATTATTAAATAATGTATAAAAAATTTAAAATTATCAACAGATTATCTCGTAATATTAAATTCAATTTAAAAAACGTCACATCTTACATGTGCAGAATAAAGTTAAGTTAGTTAGGGGTTGGCGTTAGAAAAGCGAGATAACTGTCCACGATATCAGTTATTCACTCACTTCGATAATATTTTAATTTTCAAAAAAAAAGAGACTTTAACGGCTTAAATTACGTTGTCCCGTCGGTTATTTAGAAGTTAGCAATAAAAACACCACTCCACTCCACGACCATGACCTTGACCGAACACGCACCAAACCAAGACAAGACCAAGGTCGGTTTGGAAACGTGATTTCTAATGGGATCTTATAAAGTATTTTCAGCAACAAGTTTTATCTAATGATATTAGTAAAATTCGACTCGACTAAAAAAAATTGCTTTTACGACTTAAATTGAAGTGAAAAATTTTGACTCATCTTGATTTGATTTGACTCAAAAAAATTCGAATAAAATTTGAGCTGTAAAATAAAATTTTAATAAATCGAATAACTCAAAATTTTTAATAATTAGTGGATAAATTTTTAAGTTCAAGTCGATTCCTTTAATTTTCCTAATACATACCAATATAAAAAAAACATGAAATATATGTCACATGTTAAAAAATATGCATGCAGATCTTATATAATTAGAGAAAGTTGTTTAAATTGGAATCATATTGTACTATAGCATGATAAATAATTACAATTAAATTTGTATAGGAACTCGAAAACTCAACTCGAATTTTTTAAACTCGACTCGACTTGAACTCGACTCGAATTTCATAAACTTGACTCGAATTAAAAGAATTTCAAATAAAGTTTAAATTGTAAAATATGATGTGTCAACTCGAATAACTTAAAATTTTTTTACTCGACTCGATCTAACGCTCAACCCTTAGCTATTAGTGCGTATAATTAAGGGACGGGTCAAGTTTGAATATCGGATAAGGGGATTTTAATATTATTTTGGGTAAATTACATGTATAGTTACTTAATTATAGGTGATTATATTTTGACCATTGAATTATGAATTTTGTCAATCAAATTACTTAACTATTTAAATGTTATCAATCAAGCTATTGATTGACTTAACGAAAATATTAACGTGGTAGTTAATCAATTTGGTATAATTGCATATTTAATTCTGATTTTAAAAAACCTAATAAACCTAATCAAACTGGTGGTCGTTTGGCGAGTCGTTGGGGGGCAAACGGCTGTTGGAAATGTTGACAGCAACCAAAAACAGGGCCTTAGTCGAGTATAAAAGCTAGTTCTAGTATATTTCAAAAATATTGGCATTTCATTCTAGGAATGAATGTTCTCTCAAACTTGGGTGGCATGAATCAAGTTTTCAAGCACCAAGTATTATTTTTGCAGGTTTGTAATCTGAATCTGATGCATTCTTCTTCATGGAAAGAAATAGTAACAGTCCAATAGAACATGAAATGCCCAATAGGTTTTTACCATCAACAAGATGGGCCTAAATCCAGCATTCCAGCTGCCGAAGGCAAACCATGAGAGTCCAATCAAGTCACACTGGCCACTGCAACAAGACAAGAGAGTAAACCATAATCTCTTGGGTTTATGGTCCAAAAAAGAAAAGTAGATCCAAATCCTGTCTTCCCCATGAAGTGTCGAGTGTCAGAACACAAGGCCAAATGTGCAGCCGAGCTGAGTTGCCGCCACCATGCTACCTGCAAGCCCAGGCAAAAAGAGGCGAAGGGCTGGCAGCAAGCGTCCCGTGATCAGCACAACCACCATATCCGAAAAGCAGTTGGCCAAGCAAATACTTGGCACCATCTACTAATCCCTCGCATGGGCGATGTTAAAAGACACCACATGTCAAGGGAAAGGATTACTTCAATTTCACTTTTAAAAAAAAAAAATCTGCTTCCATTTCACGAGCAAACTTTGATCATATCATAGAAAGCAAACCCCCATTCCCTCTGAGTTTCACAAAAAAAAAGGAAAAAAAAAAGAAACTTTGGAAGCTAACATTTTTCTGCAGTGTAGAGAAAGAAAGTTGGCAACATTGATTCTCCAGATATAAACAAACCCAGTCTGGGTTTTTACCTTGGTTTCGAGCTTAGCAGGCGATAAAAACACATAGAATGAAGAAGGAAATGGGGAGTACAAAGCAGTCGAGCTCAGAAGGAAGCAGTGTGAAGGGAGTGCTGACTCATGGAGGAAAATATGTGCACTACAATGTGTATGGAAACCTGTTCGAGGTGTCCAGTAAGTACGTGCCTCCTATTCGTCCAATCGGTCGAGGTGCTAATGGTATTGTTTGGTAAGTCTGTTCATGCTACTTTTAAGTCGGAATATTTGACGTTTTCTTCTTTCTGGTGGTGGTGTTCTTATTTTTCCTGGTTGATTCAGTTTCTTTTGTTCTCTGGGTATGTTATTGTTAATCATAAAAATATACAAATTAATACTTTAAACTATGTTGACAAATAATAAATAAAATCCTCAAATTTAAGTAAAAAATTAGATTTATAGTCAAATTTTTATGATAAATTATATAAAAAATATTGAGATGATTAAGAATTCAATACAAATACATAGAAAGATAATTAAACACAACATAACAGGGCTTATGAACATGTCAACAATCTCTAGAGCAATTGGTTAAAATTCTTAGTTGGCACCCTTCCCTCCCCTCCCCCTTGTGTTGTGGGTTTTAAACCCCTTCTGTTGTGGGTTTTAAACACATTACAAGCAAATTTCCTCTTCCCTCGATTTTCTAAATAGTCTAAGGTGATTACACATTAGTATTTGTTCATGCATATTTTTAACCCTTTGACAATACACACACATTGCAGATAAAACGATTGAACCCGAGAGTTTAACTTAACACTACAATACGTGGAAAAAGATATATTTCGTATTAGGATTGTTTAATGAGTAAAAATAAATGGTTGAGATCAAAATCTATAATTACATCCAATCTTTTTGATCACCATGATTGGGGGACTTCTATTTCTATTTTATAGATAGTTTTTAAAATATTTCAATTTGAATTGATGTTATATGAATAAATAGACAACTTATGATATCATATATAAATCAATTCAAATATTCACCATTTGTAAATATAAATAATGAATAAGTATTATAAGAATTAATCATTACAAAATATAATTCGAATATATTAGAACATGATATTTATACATACTAAGACCTCTTAGTTGTTCTTTATCCAGTGCTGCTGTCAATTCAGAGACGCGCCAGGAGGTTGCTATTAAGAAGATTGGTAATGCATTCGATAATATTGTAGATGCCAAAAGGACTTTGAGGGAAATCAAGCTTCTTCGTCACATGAGCCATGAAAATGTAAGCTCCGCCTCTTTATAATTATTTCCACAATCTGCAACTCTAAGCTTTGGCTCTCAGGGTTAATCAGCCATCTACCCTTTGCAGGTCATTGCCATCAAGGACATAATTCGACCACCGAAGAAGGAGACATTCAACGATGTTTACATCGTTTACGAGTTGATGGACACCGATCTTCATCACATAATTCGGTCCGACCAACCATTGAGAGATGATCATTGTCAGGTTTGGATAAACAGGCCATGGGAACCGGGCATTTATGTTACTGATTGAACTTGTTATAACATGAATCTGATCATGAAACCTTCTGCAGTACTTTTTGTATCAGCTGTTGCGAGGGCTGAAGTATGTACATTCTGCCAATGTTTTGCACCGTGACCTTAAGCCGAGCAGTCTGCTTTTGAATGCGAACTGCGACCTTAAAATTGCGGACTTCGGATTGGCAAGAACCACGTCTGAAACGGATTTCATGACCGAGTATGTCGTCACGCGTTTGTACCGGGCGCCAGAGTTGCTCCTTAATTGCTCAGAATACACTGCTGCAATTGATATGTGGTCTGTTGGTTGCATATTCGGAGAAATTATGACAAGAGAGCCTCTGTTCCCGGGCAAAGATTATGTTCATCAGCTGAGACTCATCACTGAGGTAGTCGATCATTACAATATGTGATACGAAACATACGGCGATCCACAATTTAAACTTGAACATTCATCTTTTTGTTTTTTACAAAAGTTGATAGGTTCACCGGACGATGCCAGCCTCGGATTTCTTCGAAGCAACAACGCCCGAAGGTACTTCAGACAGCTCCCACAGTGTAGGAAGCAGCAGTTTTCAGCTAGGTTCCCGAATATGTCTGCTGCAGCAGTTGATCTGCTAGAAAGAATGCTTGTCTTCGACCCCAACAAACGAATTACAGGTACAAATAAGCCAAGAAACTAGAATTTCAAGCACAACATTTGTTTGGTCTCCCCATATCAGGGATTAATTATTTTTCTTGCATCTGTTTTTGCAGTTGAGGACGCGCTCTGTCACCCATACTTGGCATCTCTTCACGATACGAATGACGAGCCGGTCTGTCCTCGACCTTTCAGTTTCGATTTCGAGCAATCATCGTGCACCGAAGATCACATCAAAGAGCTTATATGGAGGGAGTCTGTGCAATTCAATCCAGATCCAGTTCATTAAGAGAATCTCCTATGGGATTTTATGTAAAAAACGTATCGGGAATCGACTTCGTTCCCTGGAATTCCCTATATATATGTATGTATGATGTGGTTGTTCCCTGGAATCTTTTTATTTATTGAAGAAACATGGTTTAAGTTCCATTGAACATAAAGGTGGGTTGGCATCTAAACATTTCTCTTATAGTTGTCTAATACCAAACCATATTGTATGTGTACTTTCATTCTTTGATATAATCTCAGTATAGTTATCTTTGTGTTGTCTTAAAAGTATAGTGTAGGATCTTAAGTGAGTCATCGTTACATTATTTCATTTAGTTATTTGGTCGAAAAGTAAGATTATGTTATTTGATTAAATAAATGTAATACTACTTAAAAGTTTAGAATTTTTCAAAACAAGTTTAACTATAATAACAGCAAACTGAGAAGAATTTTAAGCTAGCGAAGATGCTGAAAGAAAGTTGCAGTTTGACAAGTGGGGAAGTGTTCAATTATTGCTTCCTAATGACCACCATGATAATTAAACAAGAACATTGTGCTTTTATTTTTTTAATCAAGAAATCTTTAGTGTGTGTTCTTTAATAGTACAAAGAATGCAGAAAGTGGAAACACCAAAAAGAAAGTTTATGAGCACAGGCAAGTTTTAATATTAACAAATTATTCAGAAAAGAAAGAACCCAAATGGGAAAATTTCCCACACTCCAAATTTGGATAGTTAATACAAACGACAAACTCCATTAATTATTGCTCAAAGTTCATATGAAAAATTCACACCCATGGATATAGAAAAACTTGAAAACTTACCATACATTAACATCAAACCCTAGCAAATCCCACACTGAAATGAGGAAACTGAACCCCTTATTTAGCATAAGTACTGCTGCAGATGTAAGAAGGGATACAACAATGTTCTTAAACTTGTAAGAAGGGAAGAATTATTGCATCACTTGTCCCCAAACAGGTAACCCAGGGTTGAATCTCCACCGGGAACTGATTTAACTTTTGTTGACGGCCGATCCTGCAGTTTCACAACACTGTTACTAACTAGGTTAAAAGCTATATATATATTATAGTAATAACTCACGGTGATGAAGTTCCCTGAATTCTGTCCTTTAGCCCTACGATAGTTGTTGGTGATGTTTTCCTCAGTCTGTTTCTCTGAACTTGGTTTGTATTGAAGTGGAGGGTTATCTGGGGTAATATCTACGCCATATGGAGGCTGGATCGGCGCTGTTACACTTGACGTTGGCGCACTTGGCTGCTCATCGGAACCAAAGAGGTAGCCCAAGGAGCTTTTTCCGCCGCCGTAGCTTCCACCTCTACTCATGTTTTGGAGTAGTGCAATATTTAGTTAACAAGTGAATTTCAAACAAGGGGGAAAACCCTAATATATAAAGCGCTTAGGGCACTGTGTATGTACATTCATGATATGACATACGCATCATATTCATGTACTTACATGGCCATAGCAAATAGCAGTAAACAGTAAAGAAAAACAAGCTGTAGCAAATTGCAAACAGTGTTGGAAAAGGGGTATCCTATGGATGTTTATCTTTGACCTAACGTGTATGTATGTATGTATGTATGTATATGCGATTAACTTTTAAGATATAAGTAAATTTAAACAATGATACGTTCCTTCAAAACTGTGCGTCGGCTATCATCGAGCCTCTGAACCAAGTTGTGTGCGAGGTTTTTCAATCATGAGAGCATGGATTCAAACCATAGAGATCTCACTCCAACCCTAAATTCTCTATCTCACTGTCTATCAGCCACTGAGAACAATATAATAAACAATAATTACGAGGATTTAGTGGTTCTTCTTAGATCAATATTGTTTAACCCACGTTGGGATTGTTTAACCCACCCGGAATAGTCGCACCCTTCAAAATTTTAAATTTTCTTATAAAATTTAATTTTTTTTATATTTCCTATTAATAAATTTTTTTCACAAGAACATCATTTTATTGATTAAAAAACCACTATATAGTGGATACAATGACCCATGTTAGGGAAATTAATAATCGAAACTCGATTCTAATTAGATTATACCAAGACAAAACTAACCTCCTTAATTCTACCTCAAAGGCATGCAATCACTAAGAGACAAAGGATCCAACGCAAGATCAAAACTTCAACCATCTGCCAGCTAGCCCGATCATTCTATTCTACCAGCCCATAGTTTAATTTTACACCTCATAGAATTTTATAATTTCATACCTCTTACATTTTTAACATAACATCGTAATAGCTCGTATATCTTACATGTAATTTTGTGTCCGTCTTTGAACCTTGGTTACTTTACTACGTGGTTAACCTCGGGGCATCTAGGCAGAGGACTTGCCGACCTTTGCAATTGACACAGTCTAATCAACCAATCAAAATCAGCGTACTAAGGTGATGCTACCTCACCATAAAAGAAGTACAATATATTAATAAGATAGTTTTTGCATTGGGATTTCACTGTATAAAGTTTATATCATCAATAAAGCACACTGTTTAGGAGCCAAAAGGGTGTGTTAATGGGGTTAAATCAAGATAATGGGTGTTTACCACAACATATGTATAAAGGGGAAATTATTAGTGATGATTTGGCTGTTGATATTGTGTTGCAATTGGGCCCATTCATGACTTGTATTCCTCAAAGGGAGAATTAAAGGAAGAATATGATTGATGGTAAGGCTCGGTAGGAAGGGAGCTTGTAGGCCTAAGGAATGTAGCTTTCAGCTAACGGCTAATTACTACGTAATTAGTTTTATATACGATAATATCGTTTAAATCAGATTCTTAGGTCAGTCTAATCATCAATTTTAAACGTTTAATGTTAGCTTATGTAACACCCTCGACCCAGATGTCACATTTGGGCCTCAAGCCCAAACCAAAATCATAAAATTTCTCAATTTAGTTTAGCTCAAATAAAATGCTTTTCAAAAACATTTAAAGCCCACAATTCAAAAAGAAATATCTACACGATTGAAACGTTACAAAGGAGCTCCAACTAAATAAAATATTTAAATATTTGACTTGATTAATACAATTTCAAAATAAGAATTACAGAATCATACATGTAAGGTTCTATGAATACTTAGCCCACTAAATACATGTATCATACTCTGACAACGCCGCTTGCTAGAATCCCATACCGACAGTGCTCCTCGATCCTGTGATCAACCTACGCACAAAAACAACAAATTCGAGTGCTGAGCTTACAAAGCTCAGTAGTACACATCTACTCTACTATTCTTCATGCTAATCATAAGCATAAGCATGCAAGCTAGTACGAGCAATAAAAAGAGATAAATAAACATGTGGCGATACCGCTAGCTGCCTAAACACATGCTCTCAACATTGCAAAACATCATACATGGTCCACGAGGCCCAAACATACTCGGGATCCCACCAGATTATCCGAGCGAAACACACAAAGTCATAACCATAAAATCTGGAGTGACGTCCGTGTCCACAAAGCATCAGGATCGTACGCTACGAGTGAAGCCCACGTCCACAAAGTATCAGGATCCTATACTCTAAGTGAGGTCCGCATCCACAAAGTATTGGGATCCTACACTATGAGTAAGGCCCACGTCCACAAAGCATTGGGATCCTATAGTCTGAGCAAGGCCCGTGTCCACAAAGCATCGAGATCCTATACTCAAGGGGATGAGGCCCGTGTCTACAAAGCATCGGGATCCTACATCCATTCTCGGAATCTCTCATCAAGCATCTTCGAATGAGGCCTGCATCCATAAAGTACCGGGATCCTACATTCGGGAGTCTTCAAGGTGTTGCACCACACTTTTAAGGTATACAAATCCTAACAACAAGGGATGACTCGACTATCTAGGCATCCCATCAGCACGCAGTAAGGACCCTAATTACCACACAACCTCGATTGATCCACCTAGGATCCCTATGGGTTACTACCTCACACGGTTTACCCAATGTTTACCAATTCATTAGCCAATCATTTCTCATACGGGGTTGAAATATTTATTTCTCAGTTTTAGTATTTATTTTATAACTTAAAAGACCCCCAAGGCCCTTTTTCTTGAATTATAGAACCCCTAAACGCAAACTCAAATTCTTGGGCAGATTACCTAGAGAGTATCGATACTCCTACGTGGGTATCAGTACTTCCCTATAGGTACCGGTACTCCTCCACGAGTACCAATACTCAAATAAGGTTCGAAAGAATTGGACCCTCAAGCCGTACCGATACGCTCCACCTCATATCGATACTCATTATCGGTACTCGGATCGTCCCGTACCGATTTGAACCCGTATCGGTACTCATACCCTCACGTACTGGTACGCTTAAGCCTCTTACAGGAAATGTAACACTGGTTACCGATACGTAAAAGCGTCACTGAAATTCTTATCATGCAAGGGGTACCGATACACGATGAGGCGTATCGGTACCCCCTCACAACCCGTCTCCATTTATTACTAAGGTGTAAATTAATTTATTAATATTCCTTATTCACTTCTATCTCTAACCGACATTTTTTATTATTCAGTTCAGTGGGTAACGATACCCGAGTACGTTTATTCGGTCCCTAAAGCTTATGAAAGTTATTTAAGTATGTTGCTAGCGTACTTAATTAATTATTACCCCTTACCGACTTTTTATCCATTTAATCGAATATTTATCAGTATTGTCTCTAACCAAAATTCAATCAAATATATTAATTTAATCCGCTAGCACACAAGGCATCATCATATAACAATCAGTCATCCAATCATACAATTAGATAATTATACCGATATTCAAACAATCATATACGGTCTCTAAAGTTCATAACAGACTCGAACATTCTCAAGCTCATCAAGCATCCCAATAATTACCAAGCCTTGAACTATCAGAATCAACACATGCGTATTGCTCATCTTCTAATTTGCAACCACTAACATGCAAGACATTTACACCTATGATGCTCATAGAGCATTTTGGAGTTTGAGGTGTACTGACCTTAAGCTAAGACTGCTAAAATCCTCATTCGAGCTTCCTAAGAAATCCTCATCCGATATCCAAACCTGATCAACCCTCGTATATCAACAAATACGAACATACATTATCCCTATACATCTCTTATACTATTCAAAAGGTTAAATGTTTAAAAATACCTTACCGGGTTTGAATTTGGCAAAACAGACTGTACCATTGGATTTGAAACGTCGAGAAACCCCCAGGTAGGGTCCTCTAGAAAAAGTCAATGACCGGTCAACGTTATGGTCAATCTAGTGTGACGCGGTGCACCATAACTAGCGTGCACCTGTGTGGCCTGATTTGGTGTGGTTGAGCCCACATGAAATTGGGTGTGAGATCCAGTACGGTGCACTGGATCCTGGTGCACCAACCTATAGCTGCGCACACCCACGCGCAGGGGCGACGCGTGGTGGTGCGTGGGTAGTCTTTCGGTGGCCGGACGGTGCGGCGAGCTCCCTCCTAGCTGTTTTGATGTTGGTAGACACGTCGGTGGCCTTCATTTTTCATTTTATCCACCGAAACAGCTTCATCTTTCCCTAGGTCGAACTTTCTTCCTTTCACCCCCTCTCACGACAATTCCAATGACGACATGGCGACCACCGTCGAAAGCATCTCGACAAGCTGAAGGTGATGGCGGTGACAGTGTCATGAACGACGACTTCGATAGCCATAGATCAGAGCCCAAAGCTCTTCCCCACTTTTCTCTCTTCTCCCTCTATTTTTTCTCCCCCCTTATCTTCTTATTTTCTCTTTCCCCTATCAAATCACCATCCACCTTTTTAATTCAAAACTCTTCAATTTTCTTTTTTTTCTTTTCTTTATCACAAATCCCAATTCAATTATCATTGTTTTGGGCTTTCCAACACAAGGCCCAATAAATTGGGTCCAAGGCCCAATTTTACAAAGACCAAGATTCAGGTTGTTACAATTTAGATATGATGCAGAACATTTTAAAGTACCATGATCAAATTTTAAATAAGAAAAAATGGTAATTCGTACAAGTCTCCTTAAATTTATCCTAATTCAGGTCATGGATATCTTCTAACTGGAGGATGTAGTTGAGGGTATCTAAGCCTCAATGTCAACTATATGCAAGGATGAAACTATGATTAAACATTAGAAGGGACAATAGTGGCAGAGCCATGATTTCATATAGTGGGGTCAGAGTGGAGTATGAGGTATGAGAGAATCTCATACCTAGAGCTGTAAATGAGACGAGACAAATCGCGAGCTACTCAAGTTCGACTCGATCAAAGCTCAGTCAACACTCGTCTCGAGCTCGAATTCGGCTCGAGTTTTTAACGAGCTGAGTCAAGCTACTTGATATTCGATTCGAAAATCTCGCGAGCTACTAAAAAATATAATATACTAAAATTTTTAAATTTAAAATCTAAATTCCTAAACCTAAAACCCTAAAACATAACTCCTAAACACTAAAATCTAAATCCTAAGTAATCCAACAACCTAAACCTCTAAACCCATTTTTCAAAGAAAACTAAACCCTAAACTAACATCCTAAACCTTAAAATTAACAAGTTTACACAACTTGTGTATCAAAGCTTTTTCCTAATAGGGCTTTAAATGAGACGAGACAGATCGCGAGCTACTCAAGTCTGACTCGGTCAAATTCGAACAACACTCGACTCAAGCTCGAACTCGGCTCGAGTTCTTAACAAGCTGAGTTTAGCTCAGATTATTTAATATCGTTAAAAACTACTCAAGCTTGAACTCGACTCAAATTCTTAACAAGCTGAGTTGAAGCTTTTCCCCATTCGATTCTTTATTCTTAAGAATGATGGTTTTAAGAATGATTAATTGCCCTTCTCCGAACCTTACTGCCCAAGCTCAACACTACTCGAGCTCAACTCAGTTCGTTTACACCCTACTCATACCATTAAAATAAATATTGTTGACCACATATCCTAATAAATCAAGTGGTGTCAAATCTAATATTTCATATGAAAAATTCTATATTACCTCCTTGAAAACCTCATACCCAACAAATCAAGTAGGGTCAATTGCACCCTATTGTTTCCATATACATCCGCCCATGAGTGACAAGTATTCATTAAGCCTTTAAATTTAAAAATTAGGAAGGATAAGGTCTTATTTGACGAATATTTATATTATAAAGGACTCAAATATTATTATACTAAAAAGTTTTAGGACGGACAAAAACGTTTCTTAATTTATATATGGCTTTATCCCTAACTATGTGGCAAGTATGGTGACTTCGTTTATCGATGCTACCACAGATTTGGTAAATCCTTTATTCCTGTGATATCACCTGTTTATGGCAAATTTGAGGGAATATGAGAGTTGGAAATAAGTTTTAGGAAAATAAGGAAGGTTGGGGAAATTTTTGAAATTTATGGCAAAATCTACAGTAAACACAAAAGTCACCACCTGCAGAAGGCGACCACGATTAGCTTTTTTTTTGCATAGATAGCTGAGCTATGCACCTTTTTTCATTTAAAAGTAATAATTAAGGCGACTTTTATGTTTACCGTAGATTTTGCCATAGATTCCAAAAATTTCCCCAACCTTCCCTATTTCCCTAAAATTTATTTCCAACTCCCATATTCCCCCAAATTGGCCCCTGTTTATAGACAACCAGTGGTCAACACCTGTTTATATATGGCACATCTTCATTACGCTATGTCTAGGGTAGAGTTGAGCCATGCTCAACTCGATTCAAAAATTGTTACTCTGTTTTTTAATATATGTATATTTTAGTAATACTATATAGAGGTTAATATAAAGACAAATTAACAAATTTAACAAAAAAATGACCAAAATAGTATGTGAACCATTTCTAAAATTTAAATTCCAAAGGAACAATCTACAAATACATTAAATTAACATATTATAAAAAGTAACAAAATACTTTCGAATTTATCAACTTGACTCAGACACGTTAAGGTTTGAGTTGAGAGCCCGAATTCGAGTCAAATTAACTCGAGTCGAATTCAAGTTGCTCAACTCGGTTACCATCCCTAACTATACACATGTCTTCTGTTCAGACCCTGCCTCAAAGTTCTTCCTTGGAGTGATGTTGTACACTATTTTTGTAGTCTCGCTTCGATTGCTCACACCATTGGTGTGTGATGCATTTTATCTATTAACAAAATTGAATATCTAATGTAGAAATACTTTTCTATAACGCCAAGGGAGCTCTGCCCCTGCCTATTTTGAGGCATACTGGTTACTAGAAGCTCAAGTTAAGCCATTGAAACCTTGATGCAACAACTTCATGATGTATTTTCTCACAAAGAATTGGGTAAATAGTATCTGTTTATACACATTCTTAACTCTTTGACAATACATACCTTACAGACAAAATGATTAAACTTGATTCTATTAAAATAAATATCATATGTTTTTCTACTAGGATCACTTGTTGGGTTCATGATGGTGGTCTTTTTAAATCCAAAAGAAATTTGTTGAGTACATACAATAGCCTAGGGGTGTTCATTGGGCTGCCGTGAAAATTTGGGCCTTCAATCAAGTAAACCCTTATTCGAGTCAGCCCACTGTTGTGTTCACATTTGGTCAGGTGGAAAAAAAAAATCGGTCGAGCCTTGTTGAGGTGGATCTCTAGAACCTGCTACTGTTATGCTTTGCTGGACGGTTGTTATGAGCTGGTTTTTATCTCTCGGTGACATTCTATCGAACACCTTCCGGACATTCCATTTCTGCTTCTTCTCACACTATTTCGCCGTTCGTATCATTTCAGATGACTTCTTGGCTCTTCTAATAATGTGCATAATTACAGCAAATATATATCATATTACACATTAAATTGAAATTTATATATATATTTAATATTTATTCCTTTTAATTTTTAACCAATCACGAATTTAGTTCGGTTAGCATGTTGTTACTAAAATATACAGAGGATATAAAATCGAACATATTTAAGCGTTTAATACCCTCATATTTATACATAAGGATTGGTTCGAATAATATATGCAGCGTATCGAATTGTATGTTAAAACAATGAATTATTTAATACACTAATAAAATTGTTTTTTTTCATAAATAGTTTTAATCCACCGCCATATGTTCGAAGAAAGAATTCTACATATATGATATATCAAATATTTATCCTACAGCAATTTGTTTTTATTTTACAAATTATGTTGGTTGTATGCATATTTTTTAGTACTTTTTTTAAGTTATTTTTTTACAAGTACTAAATTTTAAATGTTGAAAATTTATATTGTAATTAAAATATAAAATTATTTAATAGTACAAAAACAATATTTTACACATTTAGTGACAGTAAAATAAATAGTGTCAATTTTGTATTAAATATTTTAATATTTTTATAAAATTACAGTAGTATAAAATTAAATGAATTTTACATATTTTTATAATTAATATTTTAATAATTAAGCCTTTGAATTTCACATTCTTTTCATATAAATTATGTAAGTTAAGTTTTAAATTAATTGAAAATATATTACATTCTAACAAAAAATCTTAAAAAAATATTAATCTAATTAATATTCAATTAATAATGAATTTTAAAAATATTTAGTGGTCCGCACCCTACCCCCAGCTACCCTACGGCTACTTCCGTCGCTAACTCCCTAATTGAGAAGGAACAGAGTAGGCAGACCCACTTTCGTACGGGTTGCTATTATACCCGATTTAAACCCGAAATGAAAAGGAGTGGATTTCCAGTTTTGGTAATGAATTAATACTCAACCTCGTCATATGCCGAATATGCACCCCAAACAAGCTCGTCAACCCACTTTTCCAATCCCAGGCTGTCTTCAACTATTCCATCTCTATGTTCTTCGTATTCAAGGACGAATCAAGATTTAAAATTTGAGAGTAAAATATAAATATTAAAAGGTGTAGAACATATTCATAATTTATTTATGATGTCTCACTCTTAACGAATTTAAATAGTTTATACGTGATTAATTCTTTTATTTGTGACAAAGTGCATAAAATAAGTAAAAAAGATTTTTAGTTTCTAAGATTTTAAAAATTATAAATAGTCATCAAACTTATCGAATTATTTTAAACTATCATTATATGTTATAAAATAACGATAAATTTTGATAACAATAAAAATTATTTTGTAATAAGTCGATAAATTTTAATGATATTTTTGTAATAATGTAAAAAAATCAATGACTATTTTATAACAGTTTGATAAATCTAATAATTGTTTTTAAAATTTTTAAATTTTAATGACTACTTTTTAATTCTTACAAATAACTTCTCTCCTCACTTGACATATTGATATACTTTGTTTTTCAATGTTTTAATTATCAAAAACACATGTTTCATAATAATGATGATACATTCACTTTTTATTAAGTAGAGAGATAATTATATTCTCAAGGTAAATGTCGATATCCGTATCTATACAAATGAGGTAATATGAGTACTTTGACTACGCGATCAATTAATTGATAGTCATATGTGTCCTTGATATATATTTAAAATATAAAATTTAAAAATCGAGATTGATAGCCATTAGTTAAGTGATTGTTGGAATGATCAATCAAAGCAAGTTGGCCAAGAGGAGGGTGATTTGACAATTTAAAATTTTCGTGGAAGCAATTCGAAAGATAAAAAAAATTGGGACACAATAATTTATAGTAGTTCAACCTTCTCAACAAGGTTTACATCCACTACCTTAGCTATTACTACTAAGAATTTCTCAAATCCACTAGATTTGCTTTCCTTTTGAGGCTAAAGGAGATAGCCTTACAACTCCTTTAAGACTTATACCCCAAAGTCTTAAGAACCCTCAGAAAGAGAATACAAATAAAGCAAATTTAAAATCCTCACAAAGGCTATGTGTTTGCACAATTCTAGGCTCACTCCAACTCCAACACTTGAATAAAATTGATACAATTAAATCACTCAAGTGGGTTTACAAGTTGTTGACTCTAAAAGCTCAAAGATTGTTGGATGTGTGCTTGAATGCTTTAGGCTTGATGAATTGTTGTTGTTGAAGCTTTGGAGACTTGATTTTATACCTATCATTAATTTATAACCGTTTGGGTAGTTGGGACGTTGATTATAGTTGTTGGGTTGCATTTTTTTTGCAATAAATGTTGTTTGTTGGCAAGTGGTATCAGTACTCGAGCAAGCGTATCGGTATATGCCGTACGAAAAAAATAGCTATTGCAACAAAGGGGAATAAATATGCGTGAAGCCGTATCGATACGGAGTGTTCATTTTAAAATACGTATAGGCACGGTCTATACCGTATTAGTACCGATTTTGCTCACTGGAATCCTGATAATATTTGCACAAAAAATCGTATCGATACGCCTGTATGCGTATCAGTACACGTTAATTGATTTTCAAACTTATGATTCCAATAATACTGACAAGGCAACGGTCAAAAATTAAATGAAAATATTTGAAAAATCTTTAACCCTCGTACTGGTGCGCATGAAGTCGTACCAATACTCATATGCAATTTTGATTACAGGTTTAGCGAGGCGTACCGATACGGCTACACGCGTATCGGTACCCTATAGCCATCACAAATAAAATAGTTTTTCTGTAGTTAAAATCCGTACCGATACGGCCGTAGGTGTATCGGTACCCTTGTACCAAATTGGCTATTTTTAAGTAACAAAATACTTAGAAAATATTTGGGGTTTAAAATTTTGACTTAAAAATTATTTTAAGTTCGAATCCTTGTCAATTTAGTGAGTACAACAAGCACTTAAAAATTTATCCTTTTTTACAAATTAGTCCTTGTTATATCAAAATCAATTATAGTTTATCAATGATATTATCACTCTATTATCTAAGTTTTGAACTGTGTTCTTAAAGAAAGACTCAAGTTCAAACCTTGAAGACAATATTATTTAGAACAATCACGAATCTTAAATATTAATTGTAGAATGGATATGAATTATACAAAATATATAGAGTTCGAACCTTTCCTTCCCCCCAATATATAAAATTAGTTATACATACCATCAGTTTGACCCGATTTATGATTATTTTTATCTTTTACTAGTAGTGTATAGAATAATAATCCTAAGCTATTAAATATATTTATCATTATTAAAAAAAATCTACCTATGTATAACTTAAAGCTAACTTAAGAATATTTAAAAGTCATTTACAATTTATTAAAGGGTAAACTACACCAGTAGTCACTGAACTATGATTTCTTTCCTATTTTGGTCACCAAATTATTTTTTTGGCAAAAACATCACTAACGTTATATTTCCTTCATATTTTGGTCACCGGCTATTAAAAACTTAACGGTTTTGCTGACGTGAAATTTTATTTTATTTTTTAATTTTCCATGTCATTTCTTCTCTCTCCTCTTAAGCAATATATGTTATTTTGTAATATTTTTATTCAAACTAATATGATGGTGACACGTGTCACTGCCTATTAGTGGAATAAAAAGAATGAAAAATCAAGCCCCTTATGCAACCACCTCTACAGAGAGATGCCTTCAACCAGTAGCTTCGTACGTTCTCAATTTCTACACAAAGATCTCATCAAATCCCGGAAATCTATCTTTAAAGACTCGTACTTTTTTTTTTTGTTCAAATCCATGGCTATTTCAAACAATACAATGATCTACCAATTCGTAAGTAACACTTCTTCAACGGTAAAACCCAACTTTGTTAAGCCGCAGGAAAAAGGCAGTCATGTGTTGAGGAAAAAGAACGCGTTGAATGTATGCATGGTGTTGCAGCACAGAAAGAATCACGAGATTGAAAAGAAGCTGATAAGTAAAGGTGATAGCATGGAGGATTTCAATCACGTGACTGAAATGGAAGTTTCCAAGGTGGAGCAGAGATTAGCTAAGAAGAAATTCGAGATAACAACTTACCTGCTTGCAGCTATGTCGTTGAGTTTAGGCATCTCTTCTTTGGTATGGCCTACATGTTTGTCCACGATGGACTTGTCCACCGTCGATTTCCGGTGGGGCCGGTTGCTAATGTGCCTTATCTACGGAGAGTAGCTGCTGCCCACCAAGTAAATCTACACATTAACATTTTTCTTTCTTTATTATTTTTTACTAACAAAACATGTTCTTTTTATTTCAATAAAACAGCTTCATCATGCTGACAAATTTCGTGGAGTTCCATATGGTTTGTTCTTAGGACCACAGGCAAGCCCTTTGTATTTGCTATTAGAATATGACCAATAAAAAGAGATGAACAAATTGATCGAATATATTATTTTTCCAGGAATTAGCGGATGTGGGAGGCTCGGAGGAACTGGAAAAAGAGATCAAGAGGAGAACGAAGATATCCCAAAACAGTGATATTTTATAATTACCACATTCTTTGTTCTATCTGTTAAATATTGATAAATGGTGTTCATGTCTTATTCGTGTTTTCTATCCAAGTTATTGCGGAAATGGATTTAAATTTTCATAAATATGGCATGATTTCATGTTAAGTTTGAAAAAAAAAAACATAACCAGACACTTCAAACCATTCTAAAAATGGGTAAAAAAAATACAACCCAAAAGATTGGAAAGGTGATGGTGCCGGGTGCGGCTCACCCACCGCCCACCAGCAGTTCAACTCCATTTGGCAGAAAAGAGTCGTTCTTTGAAAACCCAAATTGTAAAATATATAAAATGGTATTATTTTTTTTGGAAGGGGCGATGGAAAGAGTTTAATGAAAGAAAACAAGGCGTGCAAGCAAGCGAGTAGGAAGGGAATGAGTAAGAAAGAAGAACAACCATTTGAGCGGTTGTTCAAATGGAAAAGCCTCCCCAGGGACGATTGGGATTGATAAGGTACAGGGCGGCGTGGATGTATTTGCAAGCCAAGACACCAAATTCAAATATTATTAATGTTGTACATGTATTTGTTCTTATCAAACTGTTTGCCTTCAGCAAGCTTCTATCATAGCCAAGAAATGAAGCTCGAGTTACCGCCCAAATAAAATCTTTGAGATGTGGATTACGATTCTGATGGCCAAAGCGAACGACCGAGCCATGAATTCCCAGATTCTAACGTAGCTTGCCACGAGTGGGTTTACGAAAGGTGCCAGAAATATATCGTAAATCTTCATTAACGACTGTATTATAATATGTGGACTCTTCAGGAACCCTGCAGAATTCAAACAAGAAAATAAGTTATAGGGACGTATCAATATGATGATTGGAGATTTGTATATGTTTGAAGTTTTGGAATGCATTACATTCAGCAGCCCACGGGAACTCGTCAAATATCATAGTCACGTTCTTCAACAGGACCTGAATGAATCGACATGTCAACCAAAAAGAAGGGAGCTTAATTAGCCCTTTGGATTTGAAGCTTTTGCTGTCTAATGCTAAGAGGTTAAGTAGTGTGAATAGTTGTCAAGGTGAGATTACCAGCACCACTCCCCCTGGTTTCAGGGGTGACTCGATAATAACCCGAGCTTTCCTGCATTGAAACAAAAGTCACTGTCAATTCGAATGGACTTTTCGTTCTTAATGGCAGACATAGCCTAGATCATGATTCTAATATGCTATACATTACTTTATAACAAGTATTTCCCCTTCTTCTGAGCATTCATAAAAGCTGCAGCCTCTGGTGAAGGGAACCTGCGTTTGTTTCCATTCTGCAATATCAGAAAATAATCCCTTAGCCTCTTGTTAAAGTAGTTGATATATCATATATAATGTTACCTAAATGCCAGATTACTCCTACTGTTGAGCCATCTCCTTCGCAAACATGTTCGGTGATGAATTTCACATTTTGACCCATGCTTCTCATGAGCAGATCGAAGAAATGCATAACCTCCTGAGAATACGTTTCTGAATCAGACTGTGGGATTACAAAACATGAAGAAACATAAATAAGTTAACTGAGGCAAGGGAGGTAACCTTTTCCCCTTTAAATGGGTTGAAAAAAGAGCAGTCCTCGATGTAACATTCTCCTGATATGAAACCCCCAAGTTTTTTCAGATTTTTCTCATTGATGCACTCGTATAAAAGCTTGATCGTATCGGCTGCAGAAGGTTGACCCAAAATTGAATCACTATCACCGTTTGATGATGACACCATGGAAGAGACTCCACGGTTGTTAGTAAATTTATTTCTTTCCCGCCTTTTAATGGCCACCCCATGCGGCTGCTTCTTCATACTCTTTTGCTCAAGTTGGCATGATGTTTTAAAAGGCAAGGGATAAAGGGCAAGGTCTGCAATTGCCCTGGGAAATGTACTCTGCCTCAAGGCTTGGGCCGAGAAATTGACAGCAATAGCCATGGTCTAACAAAATAAGTTTTGGAAAGTGGTTTTCAGGCATCGAATGCATTAAGCATGTAATTAAAAGAGGATTCATGACATTTATCACATGGAAGAGCAAGGAATAAAGTAACAAGTTTAGCTTTGACACCAAGAAAAGGCTCGCCTCCATTACCTTTGAATTGAATCAAGGAATCACCATTAGGGAGCTTTAGACTGCAGTTTGTTTGCCATGGGTTAACTATAACTATGACTGAAGCTTGAAAGAGGTGTTAAAGAAGGAAGGGTTACCAGTGTCCATGGACCCAATTAACATATTAATGTATTGAAGCAATCCTTCTTTGCCTTCTTTTCTTTATTGTATTAAGTTCTAGAGTCTCAGTTAAATTGCCGGTTTCTATTCAACTTCCAAAAAGCCAATAGCTCATCACATCAAATTCCCTGACAGATAAGGAAGATGGACTAGAACTTAGACCATCAAAGCACCTATATGTTCATTATCTTTGAAGCTGCATATGTTCGTACAACTTTGCCAGCTCCAAAAATATTTATTTATGTTCAGGGTGCAACAAGCCATCAGCGAAAAAGTAATGCGTGGATCCTCTTACTTGAATCCAATTAGGATCAGGTTCCTTGCAAAGTCGCTTTTCCTTCATTTCTCTTCTCAATTTTCTGACATCATTCCACATACCAGCCGAAGCACAGAGATTTGAAAGAAGAATATAGGCAGATTAGTTACCAGGCTGCAGTTCAAGAAGTTTGCTGTCCGCAACTCTTCCCATATCAAAGTTTGCATGGAGGCAGCATGCAGATAGCAGAATCTGCCATATACGAGCATCTGGTTCAATAGGCATTTCATCTGGCGTCCTCTTTGCATCTTCCAGGAGACCTACTCGGCCAAGCAGATCAACCATGCAAGCATAGTGTTCTAAATGTGGGATTAGACCATGACTCTCGACCATAGAGTTCATATTGCTCTGTGGTTTTTGCAGTAGCCCTGCATGGCAGCACGAAGTAAGAAGTCCAAGATAAGTTATCTCATCTGGTTCAATTCTACACACGATCATTCTATCATAAAGTTCAAAAGCCTTGTTATAACAACCATGCTGAGCATATCCTGTTATCATTGCATTCCATGCAGCTACGTTATTTGTTGATGCATAACTAAAAGCCCTCTCAGCATCACCTAAGTTTCCACACCTGCAATAAAGGTCAATAACACCAGTCTCTGCATAGCAATTTCGATGGAATCCAGATTTAAGAGCCAGGGAGTGAATGCCTCTTCCCTGTTCCAGATCCATCATAGCACTGCAAGCGTTAAGAATGATGCTAAAAGTTTTGCCGTCTACTTCAAGTTTCGTATCCACCATGTTTCTGAAGAGATCCACACTATCATCATGACGATCAGTATTAACCAAAGTACTCAACATTGCATTAAGATGCATGACAGTCATCTTATCAACACCAGAAAATACCCTTCTCGACTGATCACAGCTTCCGCACTTCCCATATGTTGTTATCAAGCTGGACACCACGTACTCGTTCAACATGAATCCACATTTAATCATATGGGATGTATCTGCACTGCAAAGTGCAAAGAATTTGAATCAGATGCCACTTCAATGATACTAGCAAGTGTATAAGGATTCACTTCTACGTCAAGAGTTTGCATATAAGAGAACATCTCAAGAGCACGACTAGCATATCCATTATCCGAATATCCCGCAATCAGTGAATTCCAAGACACAGAATCCCGAAAGACCATATCATCAAAAATGCACCTCGCATCATCGAATTTCCCACACTTATTATACATAGAAATTAATGCATTGCAAACAAAAACCACATTCAAATACCCTTCCTTCTGACAAACTGCATGGATTTGCCTCCATAAACATAACAAACCCTCAACTGAAACAGCAGATAAGACATTTGTCATTGTATATTCATTAACACCCAAACCTCTACAATGTAAGCTCCTAAAAATTCCAAAAGCCTCGAAACCATCTAAAGCTGCTCCTATCCTTTCAGTCCACGAGACAATATCTGGATCAGTAATTTCATCAAATATCTTAACGGCGTCCAACTTACTTCCACACCGAGAATACATGCACATAACAGCATTGTTAAAATGAATGAAACCACCACATAAAAATCACATCTTTAAGCCAAACCCATGGATCTGTTGACCTTTTACATTAAACAAACCGTTGATCACACCTGTCAAGCTAACTTCATTCAATTCAAAACCCAAATCCCTCAGTTGAACACCCGTTTACACTTTTCAAATTCCCCATTCCAAAAATAACCACAAAGCATAGCCGTAAGAACAACATTATCAACATCCAAACACTCCCTAAAACACTTCTCAGCCGAAACCAAGTTCCCACTTTTACCGTAATTCTCAATCAAGCCACTAACCACGAAAGCTCCATTTACAAACCCCAATCTCAAACAAGCCCCATAAACAATATCATTTTGTTCTAAACTCTCACACCCTTTAACTAAACCACTCAATGTGAACACGTCAGGCTTCAAACCCAAATGCCTCAACTCATTAAACAACGCAATAGCCGGCCTGGCTCGGCCAAACCGAGCGAAACCAGAGATGAGGGAGTTGAAAGAGGTTATATCGGGTTTAGGAGGTCAAGAAAGAAGGAAAAGGCGCGTGAGAAGTCGGCATGTTTGGCGAAGTGGGAGATGAGAGTGGTGGAGAGAAAGGGGTCTAGAGAATGGCCTGATTTGATGAAATGAGAGTAGATTTGGTCTGTAAGGAGCGGAGAGCGTGGAGAGAGAGAAGCATTGGGAGCCCGGGGGTGGAGGTTCGGTGATATGAGGGCTTTGATGGAGGGTCCTTGGCGCCAGCGGGAGAGAGCCACCGTTGGTTTCTTCATACATATTGGGTATATCAGCGGTGGAGTTTGGCCGTTGTCCTTACGGAAGGTTTCATGGTTTTCTGAGAAGCTGAAAAGAACACTTTATCCCTAATATTTTTGGGTAAATATTATGCTTAGTATCTACTATTTTCGTTATTTTTAAAAGTCTTAAACCAAAAATAAGTGTTGAAAGTATATTATTTTTAAATTTTAGGTGTTTAAATTATTTTTTTATAAAAATAGGTGCTTAAAGTTTCTAAAGTTATAATTTTAGGTGCCACAGGTTAATTTTCTGTTAATTTTTTTAAAAATATATTTTTTATTTTATTTTATTTTTTAAACTTATTTAAAAAACCCCTAAATTTCTAAAATTCACAAAATTGCTCATAAATTCGAAATCCCTAACTCACAAAAACTCAAATCACAATTTGAGTGGGTTTCGTCGCCGATGGCGGCGCCGCCGCCGACTACATCCTTCGTCGAACCACCACGGTCGTTTACCCTATCATCTCATCATCGAAAAATGGACAGAAGTCGTGCAAAACGCCGAACGAAGGCCGAAACATACAAAATTTCATTCGAACGATTTGCGACGAGCGGCGGCTGAACGACGACGATTGGTGCATGGGTGTTTGGGAGAGGAGAGGACGCTCCATTTCGTCGCTGGAATCGTGGCCAACGATGATGGGAGTGGCCGGATTGAGGGATTTAGGAATTTGGGGCTTTTTTTGGAATTTTAGAAATTAGAGGGCTTTTTTTGAAAAGCTTATTTTTTTATTTTTTTTAAAAAATAATTAAAAATAAAAAAAATAAAACTTTCTACGTGTCACATTATAATTGGCTACCAAGATTTTTTTAACGGCAGTTAACCCCGAGGCACCTAAAATTATAACTTTGGAAACTTTAGGCACCTATTTTTACAAAAAAAATACTTTAGGCACCTAAAGTTCAAAAATAGTATACTTTGGGCACATATTTTTCATTTAAGCCTTTTTAAAATTCCACACATTTATACTTAAATTTAACATAAAATATTACTTAATTGGTAAATATTTAAATTTTAACATAAAATATTATATGAGGTAAAATTTAATCTAAAATATTATAGAATTAGTAGGAATTTCTTTTATAACTTAAAATATTATAAATAACATAATAATTTCAGTTATAACAAAAAATATTATTCAATTGATAAAAATTATAATTACAAACCTAAAATATTATCTAGTTGGGCAAAATTTAGATTCTAATATAAAATATTAAAATATTACTCAATTAATAAAAAATTAAATTTTAACCGAAATTTGTTATTTTTTAATCTTACCCTAAGCTACTGCACTCTAGCTTTAACCACTTTTGTAACACTTTCTATCTTTCATGTTTCAGGTAATTACCGAAGAAACAAAACCCTACAAAATTTACCCGCGTTTTAACGCACAAACTACCCTCGTAACTTATACCTAATTCTCAGCTTAACCGTATATTTCGCGCCGCAAATAAAAAAGGTTGTCATCCGTTACCTCCAAAATCTATTATCCAAGAGGTGGTTTGCAAGCTATCACCTTTACTACTCTGCTCTCATCTTCATTTTCTTCAACTTTTCTGCCATTTAAGTCTGATTTTCTTTTCTGTGTGCATTTTTCTTTCCTCCATATTTTAGATTCTCCAGAGAATCGAATAATACATGGAAAATTAAAGGTTAAGAAAAAAAATCTTTACTTTCTGCAGAATTTTTCTTCGAAAAAAAGGAAGAAAATGAAAGACGCCAAGAAAGATTCAGAGATAGTATGGGACCAGATTCAGATGAGAAGCTCATCGGAAAACCCGATTGTTTTTGGGCAACCGATATCGACCCGATCCATTCCCAAGCTTATGGTCTGGTTATTCCTCTTCGTTTCAATTACCTATGTTATCTACACCGTCAAGCTCTTGACTGCCACCTCCGGCGATTTCCGCTCCACTTCATCCCTTCAACGGCCGTCACTGACACCGCCGATTCTGAATGAAACGGCTGAGTCGACGTCACCCATTCATCGCCATCGAGATGTTCGAGAAAAACCTGTGTCAGTAGTAGTACAAATGCAGCAGGCTCCGGACCAGCCGAAGCCGACGGAAATCCACGACATCGTTTTTGGAATCGCGGCTTCTTCCAAGCTATGGCAGCAGAGGAAAGAGTACATCAAGATTTGGTACAACCCGAACAAAATGCGGGGCGTGGTTTGGCTCGACGATCACGTGGAATACTCTCCCGACGACGAGCGAGCCCTTCCTCCGGTTCGTGTCTCCAGCGACACTTCCAACTTCGACTACACGAACCGGCAAGGTCATCGTTCCGCCATTCGTATATCGCGGATCGTGACGGAGACGTTGAGGATGAAGATGGATAACGTGAGGTGGTTTGTGATGGGTGACGACGACACCGTGTTTATAACGGATAATCTTGTTCGGATTTTAAGGAAATATGATCATACTCAGTATTATTACATTGGGAGCTTGTCGGAATCTCACATTCAAAACATTGTTTTCTCCTACGGCATGGCTTACGGCGGAGGAGGCTTTGCCATTAGCTACCCATTGGCTGAGGCTTTGGCTAAGATGCAAGATCGGTGCATTCAGAGGTACCCTGGATTGTACGGCTCAGATGACCGAATGCAGGCTTGTATGGCTGAACTCGGTGTTCCACTCACTAAGGAACTCGGTTTCCACCAGGTCGGTGACTCGGTTTTTTGAGCTTGATAAAAAGGCATTGTTTCTAATTTTTATTAACTAATATTCAACGTTTCGACATGCTCAACATCAAATTCCTTTCATGCACAAACAATAGTATCAGTTAAATTTAAACATGCTGAAGTCCTTGTTAACCACTAGTTTAGCTTATTGCTACACTTATTCGAATAGAAATCCTTCGTCCCTTTTTAGTGTTTATATGTATTCTTGTACCGTAAAAATTAGGGTTTATGGTTTAGGTTTAAGTTAAAGTTTATGATTAAAGTTGAAGGAATTTGGGGTAAAATGTATTTTTAGGGTTTTAGGTTTATCATTTATAATTTAATGTTAGACTTTAGAATTTAATTTTATAGTGTTTAGACACCAAAATAGGGCATAGGATTTTTGTCCCACATATTCAACTAGGTTTCGTTCAGGAATGATTTTTAAAAGTGCTTTAGGCACTAAAAATATTTTTAAGGTAAAAAATAATGCAAAACATGTATTTTTTAGGTTAAAAATATTTTTTCAGCTTGATTTTAAATGTGTTTTTTAAAATTCAAAATTTCTTTTTTTTAACCTTTTCAGAAAGTATTTTTAGTGACAATTATTTATTTTTCCTCATTCATATAATCAATGCTTTTATATATTTGAAATAAATGTCTAAAATAGACATCTTATCTACTTAAAATTATTTTTTGAGAACAAACACATTTAATCGGCCAAGCTACTTATCTTTGTTCCTTCGTATTTTTTTAGGTCATAGGTTCTAGACTCACTAAGAACACACCATTCCTTCTTCCCCTAGAGTCTCCTTTCTCCTTTCTTCTAGGTAAGATTAAAATTAAAATTAAAATTTTATTAAAAATAATACTTTTTGACGCAATCCAAAAACTCAAATTTTAAACTAAATAATCTAAAAGCACTTTTCAAAAATCAAATTTTAAAAGCACTAAATTTACTCACATTTTTTTCAATCGTAACGTAAAACTGGCCCTAAATTACAAATTAGGAAATGATGTTGTTTTCTCTCCTTAAGGTAATTGGTTTAAGCTGGTGTGATGAACCGAATTTCTTCTTGATAGAGTATTATCTACAAGGCCTGCAAACCTACCCGATTTATAGGTGGAGCATGCGGCTTAGTAGTTGTTTTCTATATGTGTTTGAAGTTTGAATGTCTATGTCATGAGGAAAGTTGGCCTAACCGGTAAGCTTTCATTTCCGCGTAAATGGTCACTGTTAATGCTGAAGCTGGATGATTCATTACAACACCTTTCTCGCCATTATTACTGCTATTAGGGGTGTTTATGGTTAACCGTTATAGTATTATAGTTAATTATATAACGAGATAAACACATTATTTTAGACATTATCATTTGATTTCATTAGAACAAAACTTACAGATTGATTATTGTAGTACAATAGTTAACTATGAACACCCCTAACTGCTATGACTTAATTGGAATACCTGATTCTAATTGTTTCTTGTTGTTTAATTGAATCAGTATGATGTGTATGGGAACTTGCTTGGACTCCTTGCTGCACATCCCGTCACGCCATTGGTGTCACTGCACCATCTCGATGTCGTCGAGCCTATCTTCCCCAACGTGACCCGAGTCGAATCCCTTCAACGGCTCATGTTGCCTGTAAACCTGGACTCAGCTGGTGTCATGCAGCAGTCCATCTGCTATGATAAGACCAAGAGTTGGACCGTCTCGGTTTCGTGGGGTTTCGCTGTTCTAGTTTTTAGAGGGATCTTTTCTCCACGGGAGATCGAAATGCCTTCGAGAACGTTCTTGAATTGGTACAGAAGAGCGGATTACACGGCGTACGCATTCAACACTCGTCCGGTTACACGACACCCGTGCCAGAAGCCGTTTGTGTTTTACATGTCGAATGTGAGGATGGTTTCGGAACTGAACCAAACCGTGAGCAAGTACGAGCGGCACCGTGTTCCTCATCCTCCTTGCAGGTGGAGGATGGCGGATCCGAGTGCGGTTGAAATGGTGATAGTTGACAAGAAACCAGACCCGCATCTGTGGGATAGATCGCCGAGGAGAAATTGTTGCAGGGTCATGGAATCAAAGGAACCGGGAACCATGGTGGTGAATGTGGGTGTATGCAAGGATAGTGAAGTTAGCGAAGTATAGTGATTAATATTGGATTGTTTTAGGGGGTTTGCTTTTCTTCCTTAATTATTATTGTATGTCCCGTTATTATTCTTAATTTATCTACGACTTAATATCTAATGATAGTGCCCGAATTTTAGCCCTTAATAAAAAGAATAAAATGTTATTGTATTTAGAGTTGGTAAACTGATCGATTTTATTTGATCCGAGACTCGATATCAACCCGAATATGGTGATCCGAACTTGATTTGAAACTTGAAACAAATTGAATCGAACTAATATGGATTCGATCCGATTTTCAACTGAACCGAATGAACTCGAACAGACTTTCAAGCAAACCGAATAGACCCGAACCGAAAGCAACCCAAAATAAAGAAAAGATATTAGAAGAAATAAAGAAAAATTTGATATGAACTGTCGCACAATTCATCAAAAAGTCAAATATACTGGCTTTATAAAGCCATATATAGGTGTAAAAAACTGATTCGGCCTGAAAACCTGACTAATATATATTGATCTTCTATTGAACCGATTTTGACCTTACCTGAAATCAATGAACCGAAATACACGACCCGATATCAAGCGACCCAAAAAGTAACCGAACCGATGTGACTCGACCCGAATTAAAACTGAATCATACCAGATCTGACCCAAACCGAACCAAAATCGAATGTAGTTAGAATCGAACCTGACCTAACCCGTACCCGACTCGAACAATCCGTTTGCCACGTCTAATTGAATTTCGTATTCGAGCCGACTTTACGTCCTGTGGAAAAGTTACATGTAATGAAAGAAGTAGAATAAATAATAGGAATATGTGTTGCTCAGTACGATGGGTCCAATTCATTATCAATCGTCTTCATGATTCTTCAATTTATTCATCATGGAAGTTAAATAGGAAGGAAAAATATTTGATGTAATGTTTAGTGGAAACTTTTGTTCACAAATAGATTTATTTTAAAACTTATAGGTATATTAGAGATTGAAGGTGACTGGATTGGCTTAACATTACTCGACATAAAATTTCAAGTTTAATATTTTAGGATATGAATCTTGACCCTTAAAGTCTAACACAAAATTTCAACCATTAATTTCTTTAATGTATCCATCTTTTTAACCTAAGAATGGATAAGTTGTTTAATTAGTAGTTGAAGAACATTCATAACAAGAAGAGTATATACCAAGTTGCTCAATTGAAGAGTTGAAGAAGTGTGTCAATTACTTTTACACATAATTTGAATCGTTGGATGATGGTAATAAATGGTTAAAATTATTTTCTTTTATCTTTTTTTTAAGTGATAATCTTCACATTTCTCCTGTTAATCTCATATATCCATTTACCTTCATCCAACGGTCTAAAAAAGTGTAAAATTTTCAAGTTTTACATAGTGTAAGAGGATCCTATCCATATATATATATATATATATATACTTTTTAACCTTTTTTGGACCATTGGATGAGAGTAATTAATGGCTAAGATTATTTCCTTATTTTTTTCAAGTGATAATCTTCACATTTTCTACTGTTAATCTCATTCATCTATTTACCTTCATCCAATGATCTAAAAAAGTGTAAAACTTTCAGGTTTTACATAGTATAAGAGGATCATATCCAAAACATATTTTCTTAAAAAAATAGAAATACAATTTATAGTAGAAAATTATTTGATATACATATTGTATAGTCTAAAGACTAAGTAAACTTATTGTAGAGATAAAAAAATTTAGTTTAAGGTTTAGAATTTAATATTTATGTTTATAATTTAAGTTTTAAGATTTTAAGAATTGAGATTTAAAATTTTAAATAATAAATCTACAAACTTGTATAATTTTTTTATACAGCAAGTGTATAAAAATATTCATTTATAAGTATACCATAAATTTCCTAAATTTATTATAAAAATCAAACGTTTTTTATTGGGCCACAACCCCTCTTACCTATTGAATAGCTCTCTTAAGAAAAGCTTATATTGCTTTAGCATATACCCCTTTTAATACGTGATTATGCTCAAAATTATTCATGTACTTTTGAACCCAATTAGGTTTATATATAATATATATCAAACATGCATGGTGGTGGCATTATATATAAAGAAGAGGGTTAGAATTCAACGATCTCTAATAAGTAAGTAAAAGCTCTCAGTTGATGCCTCTCCTCCCTTAGGTTGAGAATTCTAGACTCAGTAAGAGCAAATTTATCTTCCCCTTCTCTAGGTAAGAATTGTTCAAAAAAACCAGCCATTAGAAAATGTTCATTTTCACTCTTTCATGAGAGAGAAAGAAAAATGGATGTTTTGACAAACATGCATGCATGCCTTTCACATTGTGACATCAACAGATAGCCATGGATTTCTTCCAAACATTCCTTTAAGCTTTTGATTAAATCAGCCTCCTAACTTTCACTGCAAAAATTCTAACAGATATAATTAATATTCTATGAACCAAAGAATTTTTGCAGCTCTACAACATGTAGGGTTAACAAAAACCATGTCAAAAACCCAGATTTATTCATAACTTACATACCCAGCAACAGCTATGAATTAATGCCTTCCTTTTCTGCATTCCATGAAGAATGGTTTTCTTAGTATGTCAACTTCAGATGAAAAGGCAAACTAGGCATGCATGCTTTGTATTTCACTTTGATTTGAAGCAAATTAAATGAGCATTTATGTCAGGTATTGAATTAGATTAATCTCCCGTGGGTTTACTACATTACTCTGCCTATTTTGTTTAAGGCAACGGTAAGAAGATAAAGGGGTTGTACTTCTTTCTAGGGCACAATCTTCATGCATTAGCTTCTTCCTTTCTTGGATATCCGCTCATGAATAAAAATTGATTTTGGGTTTATTAATTCCAAACTAAATGACCATGATAACAAATACCCACTACATGAATGATATGTGGCGAACAACTTATTCGTCTTTCCCATTAATATCTTCTCCGATACTCGAATATAAGTTCTCTCGTTAGGAGTATACATTGTCAGAGTTCGAATCCTAAGCGTACTTAAAGAGACCTAAAACCTAACCTAATAGCATTTTGAGCGATCACACTAAAATGGAGAGGCACCTTTTTTTATTGGCAAAAAGCAGTAGCATAAACCATGCCAAAGTTGACAAATCATAAAGCAGGCATTTCTTATGGGCGGGAAACATCACCTTCATGGAAGATGAATTAGGGACCACAAAACAACTGGAAACCATAATTCTTATGGGAGAATTGTCTTAATCTCCGAAACTAAGGACCCCCAACCAAATTTTGTTTGCTAATTAATTTGTCTTTTCAGACAAGGAATGAATATATCTAGATAAACCCCAATGAAACATTTTTCTGCAAGTTCATCTGAAACAAGAACCACAAACAACTCAATCACTTAGGCTTAGGCAAAGATATATATATATATATATGTAACCTTTGCATCAACAATTGTCAAATCCCAGATTAACCGCAGGTTAAAATAATTATGTTCTTAAAACTGTAAAGAGCTACAAGCCATTGAACAAAGTGTAGAGCATTATGCATATATGTATTCAGTATTTTATCTCTGCCACTTGCTAAAACTACTTATCTACTGTCATTTCCATAATTTGATGAGAACTCTGATGTACCCCATCAACAATCTGATCGAACTTGATCATTTTCTTTACCCCGCCAAATCATGAAGTAATTGTGCACCCATCAAGTTCCTGTATGGCAAATGTTGTCCCTCACCGTCTAAAAGTGAGTATTGAACCGGTTGACAATCTTCCATTTGGTCTCTGGGGTAGAACAGTGATGCTTGTGATGCGGGCGAGAAGGCTAAGCTCACCCCACTCCCATCATGCTGTTGCAACCCTAACGTCAATGACACGTCTCCTCCACCGCCGCCGTTGAAACTTTGATTCGCGTTGTGAGACGGTACCCCGCCCGCCGCGTGATGACCGTAGGAAGCAAAGTCCAATTCCATTGCACCATAGGGTCCGAAACTTTGTTGCTGCTGCTGATGAAGATGATGCAAGTGCTGGTTTTCGAGGGTTTTGGCACTTTTCGGATCGTTGCTATCAGGGTTAGTGATGATGGAAGACAGACATTCTGAGTTGACTCGAACCAGCTGGTCCGGGGTGGGTTTCTGATCGGCGAGTGGAGTATTTAACTGGCCATTGCCATTATCATCATCATCATCATCATCACAATCGGTCACTCCATTTTCTGAGGAGGCCATGTTGTTGTCGTGCTCCTTTGTTTCTTCCAAGTACATTTCTTCCACCATTGGTTTCCATAGCCTCACTCTAGCATTAATGAACCAATTGGATACCTATTGGAATACGAGTAAAAAGCAAAAGCCATCATACACACACATATACATATAATATGACTTAGCATAGTACAATATTTTGGTATATGGTACAAATGCCAAATGCAATAATTGCATATGATTATAATAAACTAAAGATCCCAAAAAGATATGGTCCAAATTGAATATAAATTAATTCATGGGGACTCAACTATTATACATATAATATAGTGAGGGATGTGGACATGCCTGGCTTCTTGAGAGGCCGGTTTGGCTAGCTAAGATATGTTTATCAACATCACTAGGATACCTGCAAAAGTTTTGTTCATGGAGATTGTAGAGTTAGTATTGAAACTTTGCCGCCATGGATTCTACTTTTAAGTTACTTGTTCATGGAGGAAAGATGGGTCCTACAGTTATATATATATATATATATATATTGACAGAATCAGATGCACATAAAAATAACACAGAGAAGCTGACTAAATGATTGAAAAATAATGCGGCATGTGGAATCTGAATGGTGATGGGTAGAAACTAACAAAGACTGCATTGCTTTTGGAAGCAAAATGATTGAGACTCAACATAGGGAAAAACTTGCAGTACTGTAAACAACTCTGCAAAAGTTTGTTTTTTTCTTTCATGGCGGAAAACTTTGGTTATCTCGCAAAATCTACTTTGTATTTTACGTATAAAAAGCCTAAAGAGAGGTGAGAGAGATATTTACGGGTGAAGAAAATGCTCAAACAACCAAGCTCGGAGAACGGAAACTGATCTTTCCGGCAGGCCTCTTTGGGGTCTCCATGGGTGGCTCTCCATCATGCTCATTTGTTGAAATGCCCTTTGTTGCCTCAGAGCTTGATCGAGGACCCTTAGCCTCGGTGTTTCGCCTTTCGTTGTGCCCGGTGCAACCGTCTCTTTTTCTCCCATGGCCTTCCTTGTGGCCTGAAGCTGGCTCACAATCCCATCTCTTAAGCATCTAAAATGTCTCGACATGGCCTTGGAGGCTAATGCTGAATACACTGATGCAGCCCCGGCGCCGGCCCCGGCTTCGAACGAAGAGACAACGGCCTTCATTTGATCACAGTACACCTTGTATCTTCTATCCACCTAAAGAGAGAAAGAGATAGGGGTGAAAACGTTACAACATGTAAAGATGGAAAGACCCACCATTTCAATCTACCAACCAGTAAAATTTCAGAACACCATACCTCTTCCAGCATTGAAAACATCTTGTTTTTTCTTCTCTGTAACTCGGAGAAGTCATTATTATCCAACTGTTTTCTCTTATGGGTCTGCTTTTGCTTTGAAACATCAAACTGGTTTATTCCCAAGCTGCAAAACTCATTCAAAAGCTCCCTAGCAGGATCCAAGTACTTTGAACTCCTCAGTTGGAATTGGAACTGCCCTTGATGATTACTCGATGAAAGAGAGAGGGAAAGTCCTTGACTTGGCCTCTCGTTTCCTTCACAAGGAAACACACACCTCAAAGAAGAATCATCAACAAGCAACCTGCAGTTTTCTTGCCAAGGAGTTGACTCTGGTCCGACTATTAGATTCTCTGCACTGGTTCCAGATATCCCAGTTGTGAACTCGGGTTTGTGGAACTCATGATGATAGAAATCCGTGATTGACTCACTGATTCTCTCCATGCTTGTGCTCAAATTGAAGATCTCTGGGTTGGATTCAAACCCTTGGATATGATTCACCATATGGGTTTGAACAGCTGAATTACCAGATGAAACGTCCGAGGAACAAAAACCAGTTGATGAGACAACAACAATATTCCTTGATTTATCTTCACAGACCTCTCTAGCCATTTAAACCCAACTTTTTGTTCCTTTTTTTATGCTTCTTTTGCCCACCAGCTTCAAAAGTTGATGCTGATTCTGCAACTACTAATAATTCCATCAAGATTCACTCCAAGAATAAAGGGAAGCCATGAAAACCAACAGTAAAGCTCTCATGAGAGTTAACAAAAACAAAGATCAATCTTTTGTAAACAAGGACTTCAAAAAACAACCCTTTTGATCATACAAATAAACAAAAAAGAGAGAAAACATTGGTTTTTCAATTTTCTTTCTTTTAGATCAAAGCTTTAAGGTAAGAGATATAAAGGAGAGGCCTTACCAGCTATAGGAACAAGTTGAAACTATCTGTTAGAGAATCAACAGGAAGAAAGAAAGAACGGACATGATCTGCCATGAAAATACAAGCCGAGGAAGAAAGATCAGGTACATATATACATATATATGTATTATTTAGAAATAGAAGCTCAGATATAGAGGTGATGAAGACCCTTGTATGCAGCCATTATCATAGTTTCTCACTATCTCATATATTCTCCTCTTTCTCTCTGTTCTTTCTCCCTATATCTCTCTAGCTCAAGTGGGTCCATGCATTATTGGTGTAAAAATACATCCAAAATAGACATCCTAGTATGAAAATCCAGAAAACTAAACTCCCTCAATTATTTCATAACCAACAAATATAATATGCCTATAATCATTAATAAATAAATACACTTTAAATATTATTCAACAAAGCTATTAGCTACCAATAATGAACAAGCAAAAATATTATGTTTTTCATCATTTTTTCAATTGACCCTTATCGATCAAACGAGACTGTAAAATATATTAAAAAAACCCTTATGTAGGAGTTAAATCTAGGGTTATTTTATTGGATGGTGGATTGCAACTGTTGTAAAAAATAATATATATACTATATTTTAAAGAATTTTCCATTTGTAAAATGTAAAAAAATATTACAGATAAATGAAATATTTATATTTTGAATATATTATGCTATACAATTACAAGATATTATGGTGGTTCATTTTATACTATGCAATTACAAGATATTATGGTGGTTTATTTTTTATTATTTGTTATTAAGTGTTTTTTTATGAAAATTGGTATGTATTTTCAAAAAAAAAAAAAACTGGTATGTAAAATTTGGTTCCTATATTGGATTGGATTGGCTGGTGTACTTGAATTGTGCTAAAATGTTCCCAAAATAAGGTGGAAGGTTATGGAGTGTAAACTAAGAGAGAGAGAAGTGGTCCAATGTATTCTTTAATTCTAATTCTAATTAATTGCCCTATCAATCTACAGTCCATTGCCAATGGGATGGGACCACACCTTTTTCCTTTTTCTTTTCTAATAATTTTCTAATAGTTGTAAAGAATTGTTCATATTTTTTTTTTGAACATTTCAACATCGTACATACATTTTACAAATAAAGTTATTTAAATTCGAGTCTCTTAAGATTAACATTATTTTTTTTATTTGAACTACTTGTTAAATTCACTTAGTACTATAGCGTTTGTGTGGGTTGTGAATGAGTGAGATGGGGGAGAGTGTTTGGTAATGCTTGGTGTTGATGATGGTGTTGTGTGGGCTTACTGTTGGTTTTGACTCTTTGCAAGCATATGTGGTATTTGGTTCGTCAGGTGCTGGTTGCTATGAGTTAGATGGACATAATATCATGTGGAATTAAGCACCGAGTAGTTTGATTATTGTGTTTTTGTCTTGGTGTTTTGTTTCTTTGATTGTGGCTTGGTGTTGTGTACTTTTCGTGTAATGTTGTGCTCTTTTTCTCCATCATAAGTTTAGGAAGATTTTTAATGAGAAACATGAGAATATATTATTTGTATAATTTTTTCATCTAATAAAATTATACTTGCTGATAAAAAAAATCATGTCTTCTTTTATTAGCTAATTTATATTTTATATCACTCAATTTCACATTCACTTTCATTTACATCACAAACCTTTAATTTAATCAAATTGCATCATTCAACTTTTATTATTAATAAATTAAGTCACTTATACGAGTATTGTTGACTAATTCTATCTAGAAAAAATTAAAATTGACACTTTTACTTAACATACTTTTCACATATCATCATCTAATTGATAATTTTAATAAATTTCTATAAATTTTTTTGAAACATTTTATTTAAATAAATTCAAAGGAAAAATAACTAAATTTTGTATAATTCCTAACAAAAACATTTAAATTTCCAATTAAAAATTATTTAAGGGTATCAATATAAGTGACTTAATTTATAAATAATAAAAGTTGAATGATGTAATTTGATTAAATTAAAGGTTTATGATATAAATGAAAATGGATGTTAAGTTTAGTGATCTAAATTGTAAATTACCCCTTTTTATTTTTTTGAACAATGACATCTGAATTTTATTAATCATCTTGAAAAATAATACAATACATGTAGCGATGGTCCTTTTTTCTTTTCGCTAAAAAACGGGGTTACAAGGTGTATTTGGGGTCTTTCGGGTATTTTAAAATATCTATTCTACGGGGTTAAAAAACCGTATTTTATTTTGAAAATGGAGTCGCCACCGGCCACTTAGGTAGGCCGGACACCATAAAACCAGAGATCTTTAAAACTGTTGGGTTCGGGAGTCGGTTACGGATGGGGAAGGATTAGCACCCCCACACCGCCCAAAATTGGTACTTTAACAATTACCGCTTTATTAATATTAAACTTTCTGGATTAAAGTGACGATTAAATTAAAATTTAGTCATAAGTGTGAGTAAATTTTAAAAGCCCCATTATCCGAGAATAAACGCCCAACCACCATCACTACGCCTGATATTGGCCCCATTTATACTCGGATAAAAGGGCACCGCATTGACAGTTTATATTCCATTATGCAACCTTAAAAAGCAAAATAAAAGCATTCATATTGACAAGGTATGAAAAAAAACATAAAAAAGGGAATATTACAATATTAAATATGAGTAACTAAATGTAGAAACATGAATGGCATAACACAAAAAAGACACATAAAACCATGAAAAAAACATACTTCCAAAATTAATTAATTAATTAAAACATGTTTGAACACATAAAAACACAAGTGCAAGAAATATGCATGGCATACTTACATATGACAAAGTATGGTACTAAATCAACAAAATAATATGTAAACATAAAAATTAGAACTTAATATGTAACGCAAAATATGTATACACAATATAAACACGTCATGACAAAATTAACAAATTTTCATACTAACATGTAACCTAGGAAACAAGGCAAACCTAAAGAAACTAACACTTATTTTATCACAACCAAACTAAGCTAAACATATGATAATACACATAAAGAAAAAAAGTATGAATAAACATGACTAAAAAACATATAAAAACATAAAGAAAGAAATGGACATAAAAAACGAGCATGCTAATAGTTAATATGTAACATACTATGCAAAACAAATAAAAACATACTAACATACGAACGTGGTATGCAAATTAAATTAAACACAACGTATAAAATGAACACGTATATAATACGAACAAATAAAATGAACAAAAAGCATAACAAAACACATAACAAAACACAAAATAGATATGGTATAGACACAACATGTAAATAAATATGATGCAACATAACATGTAAAAAAACAATTAGAGGACAAAAAGACACAAAAAACGTTAGAGGGACTAAAATGAAAAAGAAATGAAATTCGAAAACAGAATTTAAAACAACCAAAGACGTAATTAGGGGTTTAATTAAAACTGAATTAAACTCTCAATGACCTATTGTGTAATATAACCAAGGGTCACACTCAAAATGAAAATTTTAAAAACGCGGTGGGACTGAGTATGCAATTTCCCCTTTAAAAAACTGATTTCGATTAATTTAATAACTAAATTAAAAGCTTTCGAAAAGCCAGAGGGACCAGACCTATAAATGTACCAAGGGGCAGGCTCCAGATGAAAAATTGAAAAACGCGGAGCCCCTTATGTGATAATTAAATCATTTTCTTTTTATTTTGTTCTATAAATCAACCCCACCAGCTCTCCTCTTATCTCTTTTTCATTTTTTTACCCTTAAAATATGACTCTCCCAAACGGCCACCTCTGTTCCCAGAAGCTGGCGAGTCTCCGCCGTGCGCGTCGCTCGCTAGCGCCGGTGACTACAAAAAAACCCCAACAACTCTTCCTTTTCATCTAAACCCGAATCTAACCTCGGATTTGAGGGATCAACTTCTTACCAACCTAGATCTAGGGAAAGCCGAAGCAAAAAACATTTTTTTAAAAAAACACCAACCAAAGACACCCCCTTCTCGATCGGTTCACCCTATAAGGGCTTATCGCCGGCAAGAGGAGATTCACCGATGGTTGGATAAGATCTGACTCTCAGTATCCTTTATCTTTTTGTGTTTTTTTATTATCGTTTTTGAAACATGCATACACGTATAAGAGGAAAGAAAAAAGAAGATTACCCCGAAACTTTTTGGTTTTTTTTGTATTTATGAGAAACTCAAGATTGATTGTTACAGCTTTTTTGTTACATCTACATATATATCTGTTCTTTCTGACGATTTTTTTGGTAAACATAATAGCTAAAATACATATATTTGGTACTTGGTAACTGACATAATCTCTGGTTTTTGGTGATTTTGGCATGTCCGGCCATACTCGGTGGTTGGTACGACGGCATGGCAGAGGGATCCGTTCGGCTAGAAGGACTCTCGGCCGTTGGATTAGATCTGATCCAACGGTTGAGATGACGTGATGCATGGACGGTCTTGATGCGATCTGGAAAGATGACATGGTTGCATAGGATGATCACACGTGGCATGAGAGACACAGATGGTCTCGCGCGTGCAACCGAGCGGGACATAAACAGTTCTGGAAGTGCATTACACGCACCAGCTGGGCGGTCATCTTGGACTGATCTGGACCATTGGATCAAGATTTGATCCAACGGCCAGGATGAAGGCGGCTGCAAGATAAAAGATCATATTTAGGGTTTATTATATCAGATGTAATTAGGGGTTTTTTAGGTTTTGGGCTGGCCGATTTGGGCCTGGTGAATGTATTTTTGGATTTTAAGTAGTTTGGACTGGACATTCAATTTAATTGGGTTTAATACATTTTGGATTTTATTTATATTAGTCCAATAATAATAATAATAATATTAATATTAATAATAACAATAATAATAACAATAATACGCATACACATACGCACACGTACGCACATACGTATACATATACATACATACACAAGCATTAATACGAACACTCATATATAACATTAACACTCATATATAACACATTCATACATACAAACAATTAAATCATACGTAACATGCAGACATACATACGACAAACATCCCATGATAATTACTAATACGTATACATATGTAATATATAGTATACATGCATTCACACACTAATCACACATATATATTACATATATATTAATCACACGTACATAATTAACACACGTACTAATATAACATATGCATACATGCAATAATAATATCTATAATTATTATACTAACACAATATTTACAAATCGGATAAAAATGAGTGATTACAATACAATGCATCAAAAAAAGGTGAAGAAAAAAAGACAAGTCCACTAAAAGTCTCTTGCAATGGTGCAAAGAAAAGCATATACTTCCATCGAAATTAGCATACCAAAATCCAGAAACCTTTTTGAATCTCCTTGTCTCTATCAAAACGAGACGCTTTATAGGGTAAAAAAAGAGTGGTGAGCGAACCAAGCTATCAGGCAGATTGCTCCGCTACTCAGGTCTAATTACATCGGCAACCAACCATCAACCCAAGTGGGGGTTCATCTTTCTAAGACCACCGACAGAATCCTAATAAGAGATCAGCGCCGTCAAGATCTATGCCGACCACTAAAGTATGCTGAAATCATGCCACAAGGACAGATAAAACAAACCATAAAAAATCAAAGAAAATTGTGTCACAATGATAGAGAAAAGGCGTACCCCAAAGGTAGAGAGATTCTTATTAAAATAAGAAAAACAAGAAAAAAATAAAAAATAATAGACCCGGTGGTCGACAACTAATACTAAGATTGGTTGCTGACCATCAACCAAAGGAAGAAAAACAAAGTTGTAGGCAACTGAAATTGAGAGAGAGGGGCTAGGTTAAAATTGTACAAACTTTTTAAATTACCCTCTTTTATTATGTTTCTTTATGTACTATTTATGATGGTTAAAGTGCACGCTTTAATCTACGCGCACCATTAAGCTAATCAAACTCACTCAATTTTGTGTCTATGATTTCATCTTTCACACTCCATTCTTATTCGAGTTTTTAGAATTAGGATCAATAAATTTAATATCTTGTTTCATACATATTTATCCCTCAATATTTATGTATTATATTAGTTTAATTTTAAAAAATAATTAATTTAACAATTGATATTTACATAATCTATAATTATGTGTTATGTTTTTAGAATTAGGATAACAATTGTTATTTTTAAAAAAATAAAAAAGTTGGGATTTAATTTCATTAATTTTAAAATTAATAAGGTCCTAAAAATAATTATACTATACAATTTTAAGAAGGTAATGACTTAATTGAAATGTTCTTGAAACTATAAGCAAAATTTAGTTAAAACATCAAAGTTGAGGGGGACAATTGTTCTTTCCACCCTCGACGTACGTCGGTTCCTATATATATTAATAAAGAATATTGTGTTTATTTTTGCTCGCTAAATATGATTTTATTAAAGAGGAATCACACAAACTTTTAACTTGAATTGTGTACCTCGTTAAAATCTTTCTTAATCCTAATTAGAGAAAAAGAGTACAACACAACCAGACATGAAACAAAACTTAAAACCAACAAGACTAAAAACAACAAAAACAAAGAACACGATACCCATCCCAACAAACAAATAACGCATGTCCACCTGAAAGTCCAACACCTCGGCAATCAAATCTTGCTGCTACCTTGTTTTAGATAGAATACATACACTTGAACATTCAAAGACCAGCATAAAACAAAATAACTACCACCGTGCTTTAAAAATTTGCTGCATTCCCTGCACCTAAGCGAAAAGAAAACCCCTACAAAAATACTCCCGGAGCAAAGCAGAATTCCACCATATTAGAAAACTCCTTGCCATGGCAATCACCTTGATCATTCTACAATCGAGGTATCTCAACCGAGTTCATTTAGTTTATGGTTGCAACTCCAAAAGCCAACAGCAGAAAAATTCTAAGGACATTGGCTTCAAGAAGTCTTCTTTGATAAAACACCATGGGAGATCTGTCTGCAGCATAATCCAATCAAAACAGCAACTATTAACTAACCCTGATCACCAATTCAAACCAATAACTCGAACTCCATACCGGTTAATTAACCCATCCTTGACCTATTCGACAGCATTCTACTCTATCCACCACGACACAATATGGAAGTAATTAGGCTTACTTGAGAAGGAAGGTGGAGCTTCAGAGGCAGATTCTTACTCTTCATTTTCTTCTCTTGAAACGTTATAAAGATTTGGTGTTTATAACCTTCTAATCATCGCATCCCGAAGATAATCTTGCACAACCACTTTTATCTCCACTGCAACTGACTGCGTTAAAACCCGTCTCTCTAACCAAATGGTGGAATCCACGACCGTTAAAGCTAGCAACTCGTTCCACAGCGCTACTTGATCTGTCGCCTCACCACAGAATAATTATTTCATGCACAAATAATGATTTGTTGATCGCTCAACAATCTTCGCAGGACCAAAATTTTTTACCTCGGATCACAACACATGCACATTCAAGGATAACACCTTATTTGAAAATCGTTGTTATCCTTGCCTAATCCGAACTCTGCAGTTAGACCTCCAAAAGCGCAAGCTCTCTGACCACTTCCTCTTCATCACCTACAATCTGGACGCCGAGTCTCTTCCCTACTTCAAGTCTCTTCCTTGCTTCCCTGGTCAACACATCCCATCTAGCCGTAAGGTCTGAGTCGGACAGGGATCTCCCCGAGAGTTCCGGCGAATCTTGTGCCTTTTTCTTCTTTTTCTTGCTTTTTTTATTGTCTGGTCCCTCTTTTTCCTTTCCAACTCAGATAAAGCTTGATATTTGTTATATATTGACTCAAATTCTAATTGGTAATTAAGTTAAGTTTCATTGTAATTCTAGTGGTTGAAGATTGCTTGGTAATTAGGATGTACTTTAATGAGTAAATATCTATTTTAGGTAGAGATCTTATTGAATAAGGTTTCTTGGTGACCAAGTATTTGGGTCTATAAATATAAACTAAGTTTAACCTTTTGAATTATGAGAGAACAAGAGAATGAGAGAGAGGGGAATTACTCTGGGGAGATGTAACCACTTTTAGGATCTCTACAACTATTGTGCCTACGTTGTAGAGATGGATATTTTAGGGATATTGGGAAGAGTGTTTTGGTTCCACCGGGTCATGGATTTGTACGCTGGGTTTTGGGATTACATGGGTTATCATGTATATGTACTCTTCGGGTTCTCTACGTTATTAGTAGATTGTTCGTTTCTCTCGTTCGTGGAGGTAGGTTATGCTGAACCGCGTTAAATCTTGTCTCTTGTGCATGTCTTGGTCTATTTCGTTATCGCTTTGGTTATTTTGCCGCATACCAAATTCCTAACAAATGGTATCAAAGCTATAGTTCGAGCTGCACGATTGTGGAAGAATTTTTGTTGCGGACTTTGCGGTGCAATGTTGGAGACATGCCAGAGGAGTACTGCTGCAACGAGCTTTCAGTTGCAGGGGGAGTAATTCTCAAAATTCAACAGTGCTTCAACGGATACTACGTAAGAATTGGAGTTGTTGAAGACTTGGCGGCGATGCTTCAACAGATATTTGACTTACGTAAAAATTGAAGCTGTTGAAGACTTGAAGACCAATGCTCGAATAGAATTTGTACTCTTCGGGTTCTCTATGTTATTAGTGGATTGCTCGTTTCTCTTGTCTGTAGAGGTAGGCTATGCTGAACCACGTTAAATCTTGTCTCATGTGCATGTCTTGGTCTATGTCGTTATCGCTTTGGTTATTTTGCCGCATACCAAATTCCTAACAATCTTGAAAGACTAAAAGAGAGATGTCCCTCTTCTTCCTTTCTGTGTGCGCGTATGTCTTGTTTCTTTTGATTTCAGTGCGATTATATGATCGTTTATGTTCATATTTTCTTAACTCGTTGACAACGCACACACTTTGTACAGTTAGATGTTCAATCTAGAAGTTATAAGATAAACAACATTATATTTTCCGCTGTAACTACCGGTTGGGTTCGTATGTCTCGGTTTCTTTATTGTATTGAATGGAACAAATTCGTTTCCACCCAACATTTGGTTGCACAATTAAAGCCGGTGGGTATTGCTGGTTTTGTTCCTACAAAACAAGTTTAGCTGAAAATTAGATGTAGTTTTTAGTGCAAGGGTAAAATATATAAATGACCATTGATTATGTTGAAATGATTTATTGGCTACTCAATTTTAGGAATTTATAAAATAGTCATTAAATTTTTAATTCAATTATAAAATTGTTCGTACTAGTGACAAGTTTTGGATAAATTTAAGGATAATTTTGTAGCAGTACTTCGATAAGTTAAAATGTTCATTATGTAACATTTGAACAAATTTAATGACAATCTCATAACCTAATCAAAAATTTAATAAAAATTTTGTAACTTTCGAAATTTCAATGGTCAACAAGATCATTTTATCACAAATTAGTGGGGATTGGTGTACTTTACTCTCAATTTAATTACAAATATAATTTTATACAATTAATGTACTTGTTCGTTTTGGTATTACCATTGAATCAGACTTAAAATATCATATAGATCACATGGACAACATATGAATTTTCGAGTGAGAAGATTGAACTTCTCATGCTTTCAAGAGTAAATATATTTTATGGGTAAAATTTTGATACACAACCAGTGTAAAATTTATTTTACATAAACCTGCATATTTACATTATAAAATCCAAATCTTAATTCCTAGCCATAAACTCTAAAAACTAAACTATAAATCATATACCCTAAGTTATAAACCTTAAAAGCTAAACTACTAAACTTTAAACCCTAAATTAAACCTCTAATCTATAAAATTAAAAGGCTTGTATAAACTAAAGTTTACACAGTCAGTGTATCAAAAATTTTTCCCTATAATTTTATTCCTACTATCTTTTATTCCCACTTTTTGTGGGAGAAATTCCAATTTGTCACACAAATGTGCTCCTAAAATAGACCCACATGCAAAAGAAGAGGAAATTTGTTCTTTGGTGGTCCAATTTATAAACTATAGTTAGAGTTAAAATAAGGTTGTCCTTCATTTCATGTCCAACCTTTAACCCCCCCCCCTCTATCAATCCCTAACAGTTTTGATGAAGTTTATGCAAAACAAAAACTTTCTTTTGAAAATGAAATGTGGATTTGATATCTCAGTCCAATAATGTTCTTCCTGTGGTGGGGGGTGACGAGGATTTGTTGTAATTACTGCAATCAGGATTGCATTGGAAGTCTTCATAGAGGCTAAGTGGGTCGGTAAGTTAGCTCTACTCATTGAAACAAGCTCTCAAATGGTGCTAAATTGGTTTCAAAATGTGGTACATAGGCCTTGAAATAGGTGGCAGACTTTTGTAGAGGTGGACAGATTATTGAAGGAGATTAAGGGCGTCCAGTTAGTATACACTGATCGGGGTAACAATCATATGGCTTGGTGTCTTGCGAATACATCGGAATCATTTTTTAAGGCATGGTGGTGATAAAATTGACGGTGAACATAGGTGGTACTTCTCCAAATGCTGGTGTTGGACGTTATTGTCGTAGTTCAGGGGGGTACTTAGATAATTATGGTTGTGTCTGGTGTTGTTTTGTATCCCAGGGGGTGGCTGAACTTTTTGATTTCTTGGTAATGTTTGTATGTTCGTATGTGTTGCACTCTTTTTCTTCATTTAAGTTTAGGGAAGTTTTTAATGAGATATGCATACGGACTAAGGTGTTTTTATGAACTTTTAATAAAAACATATCTTGCCGAGCAAAAAAAAAAAAATTTCCTCAAAAGTTCAATGGCTTCTTACACCCTTAAACATAATCTATTTTATACAATTTTTGTGGTGCTTCAGTATTTATATTATATTTACATTATTTTTTAATATCCCTCTGACTTCATAACATAAATTTGTATAAAATAAATTAGGCTTAAGGGTATAAGAAGAACTTGATATTATAAAATCTGTGGATTAAGTTTTAAAAGTGTTGTAAGACCAGTAGCGGAACATTTTGCCTGATAGTTTGGATCGCTCACCACTCTTTTTTCACTCGCTATTTGTCTCGATTGGATAGAGAATAGGAGATTCAGAAAAGTTTTTAGATTTTGATGGTATGTTTATCTTTACGAAAGTATTCACTTTTTTTTGTTTTGGGGTTGTAAGAGATTTTGGTAGATTAATCCCATCATTCTCCTTCCTAGATGCGTTTTAATTGTGATGTTTTATATAATTTTAATAAAAATTGAGCAGCTATTATAAAAAAAGTGTTGTAAGACCATTCATTACAATAAAAATTAAATTTATGGGTGGCTTTTAAATCTATGACACGATATTTAGAAATAAAATCCCATGATAATTAATCCAATTTGGAAATAATACAAATTAATGCACGCTGTTTTAAAAATAAACCCAAAAAACTGTTTTAAAAAAATAATTTTGTTTTGACTCGTAAATGATCTGTTTGCTAGCTTTTGGATGGCATTTATGCTTTCCGATGGAAATAATAAATTTAGAAAACGTTGAAAGAAATTTTCTACATTAGAAATAATTGTTTTAAAATGATTTAATTTTGGTATTTTGCGTTGGAATATTATTAGGTTCCAACACTAAAAAAAATAAAAATTCTAAATTCTAATGTTAAATTTTAAATCTTAAATTATAAACTTTAAAAAATACACCCTACCACTAATTTCCTAAACTCTAACTCTAAATCATAACCTTAAACCTTAATCTTAAACTTATTTTTTTTAGTACGGGGCATAAATAGAGACACCGAAAAAGTACAAAGGATTTCTATTCGTATCCAAATACTCACTAAACTTGTAACCCAATTTACATAATTCAAACATTCACAACGTCAAGATTTAAATGTTAACCTTATTTAAGGAATTTAATACATTATCTCATTAGACCAACTTATTATTAATATAATATTAATTCTTTTGCTAACTCTACATTCATACCTCTATAAAAGTGTGTGTTATGCTTTTCCCGGATGCATCTTCTTTATTTATTTTTATTTAATTAGCAAAAGGCAAAAATGAACTTTATTTTCAATTAAAAGATCATGTAATGATCATCATATGTGTGTGTTGAAAATCACAAACAAACTTAGGTGCAGAGATACAGATTCCATGGTGTCCAACTAACCCCAGACCCAGGAATATTATTGTTTAGTGAAGAGATAAGGTAGATTTTTAAGGGAAGAGGGGACCTTCAAATTATATTCTAAATGGAGGGTCCGTTTGAGGTCGACCCTGTTTTTGGAATGATATGGGACTCGGTCATATCTCAACTACCACACTGGTGATATTTATGTAGGTCAAGTCTTACAAATGAGGGATTGGTCGATGTGTCGATGTCATCTCGAAATGAATTTAATCGGTGCGAGGGGTTGTACAATACCTATGCCTTTGATTTGGAGTGAATTTAAGACTTAGTTGTTGGACGTGAGCTATAGTGCGCGAAAAATAGTGTTTTTTTGGCTTATTTTGTAGTGTTCTATTTATGTTTTTACGTGTTTTCATGTTTGGTTCTGTACGTTTGGATTTTACAATTATCGCGGAGTACTATTTTCCTCCATTTAGGGCTATGGAGATTTTTAACGAGGCCCTCGATATATTTGTATGCTTTTTTTTAATAAAAGCATACTTGATGATAAAAAAAAAGTCTTACAAATGAGGGGTCTGTATTTTTCAATGATCAAGCTCGAAACCTGTACTACAAATCTTCAGCTATTTTACTTGGAAAAATCTTGGATTTTCGGTAACAAATTGTCTAATTTTTTTTATTAAGTACGGAGATATTACATTCTTAAAGTAAATGTTGAGATTTGAATCCATACAAAATAGAATAACATGCGCATTATTGGTCACTCAATTAATTAAAGAATCTCAACAAATTGTCTCTTGATGTTTCATGTTGAGTGAATAGGAAATATCATTAGAATTGCGGGACACGGGTACAATTCGATTTTTTAATATTTATATTATAAGATAAGAACAAGTATAACGATAAAAAAAAAGACATCAAAATTTTATGTGAAAAATCTGAAATGAGAAAAATCACGAGTAGAAGAAATTTTTTACTAATATTGAAAATAACAAGATACAAGAGATTTGTGACTATGAATTTAAGAGTCAATGGATTGTATTCTAACCATAATTCCTACTATCTATTTATAAAAGTAATCACTTGATTACAAAGAAGATTTATGTAGGAATAAATCTCTTCTACTCCTCGCAGATAAGGGTGTTCATGGTTAACCGTTAAAGTATTTTGGTTAACCATAATGAGATGAACACATTATCTTTAGACGTTATCATCTAATTGCACTAAGAGCAAAAGTTAACTTACAGGTTAACCGTTATAGTATAAGGTTAACCATGAACACTCTTACCCGCATATTCTCAAATTTATCTTAATTTTATAAATTTATCAATTGAGTCGGACTAGATTAATAGAATTTAAACCATAAACTCTAATAATTTCAATTAAGAGACCAAAATATATATTATATAGAATATTCCAAAAGTATTTTTGATGAATCGTCATCTTGTTTTCCTTAGCTAACAAGAAATAAGACACCAACAAGACATAAGTCAATACAAATGACAAAACCAGAACAAAACAAATAAAATACATTAAAAATATAGAATGCATTGGTCTCAAGTGGGGATTATCTGTCTATAAAAATGAATTAATTGTTTCCTTAATGACAATTTTCTGTTTCCCACATGGTTTACACGCTGTTTAAGCTCAAATTTTCCTTACATTATATCATATATTATATACATTGCACGTATGCATATATCCAGGATTGTCAATCCCAAGAAGTTTCTCCATACCTAACATTTCCATTGGTTGTTTGAGAAAACCCTCTTCAGTAGCAGACGAAAGCTACTTTGGTTTCATTATTATTCCTAATTAATATGAAAACTGTTATAAAAAAAGTGTAATATTCGATAACATTTTCACCTAACGAACAACATATTATAGTACAGTTATAGTACGACATCAACTAAAAATATTACAAATATAGAAATTAAAATATTACCCATCAATCTAAAATGTTATACTTTTTAATAACATTTTAAGTTGGTGATCTCACGATAAGTACTAATATTCTGAGTCAAGTTTTGATAGTTAATCATCAACTTAATATATTTAACTTAAAATGTTATCAAAAAAGTATAACATTTTAAGTTAGTGAATAATATTTTAAGTTATATTTTATAATATTTCGGTTGATATCGTACCGTACTCTATCGCACCTTATATTCACCCGAGCTTTGAAGACGAGTCTTGTTGGTTTAAAATAGAAACAAGAAAAGGGTTAGTTTACTACTGTTTTCGTTTTCTAGGGTTTCCATTTATAGCACGTTCATGGCCTACCTAGAGCTGCTGTTCATAGACTTTTGCAGAGAATCTTAACGATTACCAGCAGAAACAATAGTTTCTTTTTTACTCGGAGGTCATTCTGATAGGACGGACATAAAATTTTATGTACGATTTTTAAAGAAGTTATAATAAAAATTAAAAGTATAAAATTAAATTATTAATGAAAAATACAAAAGAGTATTTAAATTTTAAAAGAATTTAAAATTTTCAGTGATAGGATAACATTCAAACATCTCTCGGTGATCATGGAAGCTTATACCAAATCATAAACCCAATGCATATATACCACTTAATTAATAACCATAGATTATCTTGAGCCGAAGAGATTGAGAAGTGGTATTTACACGTATATCATGAAACGTCTTTGAACAGCGGATATCCCACCAACAATTATAGTAATAATAATTTTACAAATCTTGGGCTTCATTCCACCATTGCAAAGAAGATTCAACAATGGATGATCAAGGCCGTGCCGGTAGCCAGTTCGGATTCCGACAGTTCATGAGACTAAAAGAAATCCTTCAAGAGTGGCAACCCGTCACATTATGTTCGATTCCAAATTCGGATATTCCACAACAGTGGAGTTTTCTCACAAGCAATTAACAAAACATTAAGAAGTGTTATCTGTCATGCTTCCGATGAGATAAATTGGTTTAAATATTTAAATAACAAAAGTTGTAGAATCTAAGTAATGAAAGCATTTGGCTCAGCGGTTGTCTTCTAATAGTGACACATGTCACCACCTAATTGAATGTTTAATTTATTTTATTAAATTAAAATTAGGACCAAATTGATAAAATTATAAGTAACGAGGACCAAATGTGTAATTATATAGATTTTTACTAACTGTCACATCACTCCCTCAATTAGGTTTTAACGACATGTGGTCACATTGAGACCAACCACAATACCCCATAATTGAGTGGTCATATTGCCACAATTAAAAATATAGTGATCAAATCGAGACCAACCCCATAGTTGAGTGGTCATTTGAGTAGTTTACCCTTAAATAAAATGTTTGCATTGATGAGGTCTAAAAAAAGTTTGTTTTTGAATTTTTTTTCTTCCCATCCCAAAGTAAAAATTGTTTAAAAAAAAAGAAAAAAATTATTGGTTACAACTTTATATTTTTGACATTTTATATACACAAAAAGTTAATTGGGCATTTGATGATCCTAAAAAAAAAAAAAAAAACTTTACCCATAAATAACTAGGATGTGCAACTGGTCTATGTGTGGTGCAACGGGCTGAAGGGTCATTTCTGACCCAAACACTTACCCAATTTATGCCATTCCTGCTAATTTTAGCACCATTGATTCAATACTAGAAAGAATGGGAGAGTATTCGATCGAGTTGAGTTGATTTGAATTGAATTAAAAAATTTGAGTTAGTTGAGTTAACGAGTTTTATTTTATAACTCAAACTTTATTTGAAATTTTTTCGAGTCAAGTCGAGTTTATGAAATTCGATTCGAGCTGTTTGAGTTTCTCTTCAAGTTTTAATTATAAATATTTATAATATTATGATACTAATTGATTCCAATTTAAACAACTTTTTATAGCTATATACGATATAATATATATTAAGGTAAACATCACCATTGGTCACTAAACTATTCCCGATTTCCTGTTTGACGTTACATTTTCCCTATTTTGGTCACTAATGTTACTTTTTTATGTTTTGGTCTCCAATCTATTGCTTCTTTCCTATTTTGGATACTAAATTATTCTCGCTTTCCTATTTTTCCGTGAATTTTTAACGCTGGGTGACCAAAATAAAAAAAAAGCGTAACATTAATGGCTATTTTGTCAAAAATAATAGTTTAGTGACCAAAACAAAAAAACAGAAATAGTTTAGTGACCAATGATGATTTTTACCCTATATATTATTTCTTCCTATTTTTTAATATGTGATATACATTTATTATACAGACCTGAGAGATTCAACTTCAAAACTAATTGGATGTACCGAAAAATCAATCGGCCCAGCCATCCATCGCCTTGCGTTTCGTCCGCTACTGCTCTAAGAAAAATGGGAAAACTTGTCGAAGGGTGGCGCATCAATGATTCATTGCATTTGGGGTTTCGATTTTGTCCTTTTCCTCTGTAATTCATCGCTGAAACTTACGGACAAGAAAAGTCTCTTCATAATACATTAAATTTTAGCCACGAGATGGATCGCGGAAATGACAGAATAACAGCAGCATGCTGAAACGTGGAGTTAAAAGGGCATCCTCACAACATTATGACATATCCTCCGAAAATGATGGAACAAGACAGGAGCTCCGTCCAAGGAACCAGTGTAGAACTGTACAAGATTTTATTGTCTACTCCAAGCTGCATTTTCATGGTCATCTTTGCCAACTGAGCTGAAACTTTTCCATGTCTACTTAAACTCAGCATGGGAACCACAACTTTTTCAACTCTCAAATGGCCGCTCTCGCTTCCTCACCATTTCCCCCATTTTCCCAAAGAAAACTACGAACTTTCAATCCTATACTATGCCATGGAACTCCAAAAGAAGCCATGGAAATGTCTAGTAATGGACACATAAAGATCAGCACTGGTTTCCCTGAAAAGGGTCATTTAACACGGCCGGGAATATCATCGCCTCTTCCTCCTCCTCCTCGGCCTCGCCGGATAATACTAGTAAGGCATGGACAGGGTGAAGGGAACGTAGACGAGAGTGTGTACACGAGAGTTGCCGATCCCAAGATTGATTTGACCGAGATAGGGAAGGCGGAGGCTGAGAAATGTGGATGGAGGATAAGGGAGATGATCGAGAAAGATGGAGCTGATGATTGGAAGGTCTATTTCTATGTGTCGCCGTATAAAAGAACACTCGAAACACTTCGGCACTTGGGTCGTGCTTTCGAGCGCTCTAGGATTTCAGGCATGAGAGAAGAGCCTCGAATCCGCGAGCAGGACTTTGGTAGCTTACTTCTCTTCATGGTCTCTCTACTATGTTCCTATCCTCTTTCTGCTTTAATTTGTGTGTTTGGTCGGAAGGGAATTTTCAGGACGGGGAGAAAATGAGAGCCGACAAAGCTCTTCGTCTGCGTTACGGTCGGTTCTTTTACCGTTTCCCCAATGGAGAATCTGCAGCTGATGTTTATGACAGAATCACAGGTAATACTGATAGAATTCTTCATTAATGAATCATCAAATGTTTCTTAGACTTGATATGATCAAACAAAACAGGGTTCAGGGAAACACTCAAGGCGGATATCGACATCGGACGGTTTCAGCCACCGGGCGAACGAAGCCCGAACATGAACTTGATCATCGTCTCACGGCCTAGCGTTGCGTGTGTTTCTGATGAGATGGTACAAATGGACAGTGGAACAATTTGAAGGGCTGAACAACATGGGCAATGGTAACACTATTGTCATGCAAAAAGGTTATGGTGGAAGGTAATGTTCTGTTCTTTCAGCCCCAAAAATGAATGTATTTGAGTTGGGACACAAGCTGAAAGTCTGGGAATCGGTTTTAAAATGTTCAGATACAGCTTATTAATGCATCACAGTGAAGAAGAGCTCAGAGAGTTTGGGTTGACAGGTGAAATGTTGATTGATCAAGAATGGTAAGGCCCCCCACACTCAAATTGTTGAAGTTATTAATATTAGAACGTCTTTTTTACAATGCTGATCTTTTGAAGTTTGTTTGTTTAGGCAAAAGACAGCAAGAATAGGAGAATTCAATTATGATTGTCCAATGGTGAATTCCTTCTTCACTCACTTTGAAGACGAGGACTGCATAACCTGAAACTAAGGGATGGGGAGATACATTGTTAGTATTCCAACTATATCATTGTATAAACAGGAAGAAGAAGATGATCAAAAGGTAAATTATCATCAGACATTACCTTAGTGTGCATCATGATTCTGCCAAGGAATAGTGGTGAGGTTATCATATTCATAGTTTCTTACCGTTGATACCAACTACGAGTTGGTCTAACTAGGTCTCTTAAACAAAATCAGGATTCAGATCTTGACGTTGTGAATGGAACAAACCGAGTTGTGAGAATTGCCTCGTAATGAACTTCTTCAATGCCCAAATCTGGATTAATCGACTAATGGGATGGGAACCGGGTGGTTATAAGAAAAAAAGTTAGTTCTTACAATGATCAATGTGCAAGGCAGTATCTTCTGGTAAAATTCAAAACCAAAATCCTCGTTTAAGGAAAGTATATTTTTGCCTGCAAGTATCACAGGGGACGAGGTATTCCAAAACCTATGCCTAGGTTATACTTATTCCCCAAGGAAAACCAGTAAACAAGTCATTCCCTGGCACCATTTTCCTTTCTATAAAGAATACATTGTAATATATGGTAATATCTAATATTCTCGAGAGTTTGAGGTCTCATCAGCAAGCCACCAAAAGTAGTCGTCCTCTGCTCCGGTACCGTCTTACAGGATGCACTGCATTCTACAATCAAGATTTTTCACATATTAGTCTAACATCATGAAGCCAGAAATTTGACACCATCTTGGTTCCAATGTTCTAATGAGATTGAGAAATGATGGTGTGTAAGATGAACTGTTTCTAATAGATGTTTTTGGTTGAATTCTAATTTACTAGTTCATATATATATGAGTATGACAGTCCAATAACATTACCTACATACGAGAATTCAATTCCTCCATACTTGTGAGCCATGTTTCGCAGAGGAAGAAGAAACAAACCCATTACAAGTACACCGAGGGTTCTGCACCACGGAGATAGGAGCTTTATGAGTTCTCAATGGTTGTCGTTGCAACTCGTATTGAGCTTCGTGGTTCTCATTCACCACTGTGCCGCCAGAAACCCTCCTCCACCAAACTTCAAAACCTTTTTGAATGTTGGGACAATCTTCACCAGAGTTCAAGAACCTATTAAACCATGCCAGGAAATTTTCCAGCTGCCAAGCCAAAGGCAAAGTGAGAATGGTGTTGCTAAGACCATCCTCGATTAAATGTCTGTCGAATATAGCCGTAAAATAGAACCAGCCATGTTTGCAACAGCAGGCACCTTACTTCCTTTGATGCCAATAGTTGCCCCTTTCCAATTCCTAGAAATAGCCGTGCAGTAACTCTGCTGACTTCATACCTATGGACAACTGGAACTTTAGAATGAGCACAAGATAATTCAGATTGAGAAGCCCATGTTTTTAGAAAGTCTTCAGCAATCTGCCTATCAATCAAAATGTCCAAAATCCAGTGCAAATTATCTGCTTGTCTTGCAATCTGACTCGCATCCCGCAAATCAGCGGATGCTGCTCGGAGAAAATGTTGCCGAAGCAGTTCAAGACAGTCATCGGATGCCGAATATAAAGACTCTTTCCGGAGATCATTATGAGATACATTTTCACCAAGCATCTTAAAGACCAACCGTTTCATTTCACGCCTGGCTTTCTCATCTTTGCCTTCAAGAACCACATGCAAAAGCTTGAGAAGCACTTGTTCATTATCCACACCCTCATCAGTTCCATCGGTAACTTCAACAGAAACCCTCTTCAAAACTTCCGAAGCTACGACAGTTTCGACGCGGAGCTCAGCCAATAAAGAAGCCACTTTCTCTTCTTCATCCTCGGAACCAAGGGGCGGCTTCCAAGTACTCCAAACAAGACAAAACCCCAGCATCAAATCCAATTGCCGCTGAAACCTGACAAAGCAAAAACATCATCTTCGTACCAATACTCAAGTATCCATGTCATGTAAACAAACATACAATAAAAGAACTAAAAATGAAAAACTAAACTTTACCTTCAAAATTCCGAGCACCTCCTCTCTCATTAGTTTCTTCCACAAAGCTTTACAATACATCAGCCTCAAAGTCTCTATATAAACCTCAACGTCATCACAATCTGCTAATTCGACAATGTACGGTCCGGCTGGTCCATTCTATAAGAAAAATAGTAAATTCGAAAAATAACAAAAACAAATGATAAACATTATTAAAATTCGAAAAATAACAAAAACGAATTGTAAACATTATTAAAATTTACATCACCCACATCATGCAGGTGCACCCTAACCTGAGTGGGTTTGATAAGCTATGCTCCACACCCCTGCACTTGAGCACAAGGCACAGTTTCCATTTAAGACATTCAATGACCACTAAGAGGGTAAGTGTACATAAACACTTCTTATGCTATTTATCTCACCAATGTAGGATAAGGGCTTTTTTACTTCCTTACTCAATTTACAACTACCATACTTTGAGCATCAATTTCTCATTAATCACCCAACCAATTTGAGCATATGAGATAACGTTATAAATGTCTTATGGAGTGGAATAAGACCTAATAGAATCATTATTCGAAACTCCACATTTACCCTTTCGTAATATGGCTCAAAGTTACCATTTCTTCCCAATTTTTTTCAACACATTCATCTGCTGCATTGTCCATCGATCCGATAACCTCGCCGCAAAAAAACCTACTGTGAGCCACCAGTATTTGCCGATGTACGTTCAATGACACGCTTAGCCCATCCTTGGAAGTCAAGGTCAGCTTTATGTCACTCGAACCCGGCTCGTTAAACTGGTTCCCGGGACTCCGGGTCGACAAAAGATACGAAATTCGTTGCATGGTCAATACCTGCTTATCTATAATTGGCGGGGGTTGGTTTTGTCTCGGAGCTGAATTTGGTACTTGGATCTGAGTTTGGGTTCTTTGATGGATATCGGGCTCGCTAACCATCATTTCGAAAAGGGTGGGGCTGGACTGTATCTTGTCCGCTAGAGGCAGAGGTGACATTGGGTTTAAGAGACCCGCCGTGAGAGCAGAGTTGAACTTGTTAAAACTCGACGGAGAATGACCATTGGAGAGCATTGCTCCGCACGTGAAGTCCATGAAAGGTAATACACTTCCCGGAGATATCGAATCATGAAACTCGACAAAGAATCAGTTAGCCCCTGTTCCCCAACACGGCTAGCTTACGGCGTAGAAGGAGGGGGAGTCGGGAGGGGTTTCGAAGCAGGGCAGCACCAAGAGCTATCGGGGGAAACAATCGTGGGCGAGTGAAGTTCCCGGCTTAAAACTCCATGAAAACCCGACTCGGAGGAGTTGGTGTTAGTACTGGAAGCAGTAGAACCGGCAGCAGCGGAAGAGGAAATAGTGGTTTCTTTAGACTTGCAGCGTTTAGGCTTGGTGGATTGGCCTTGGACTTTAAGCTGAGCAGCAGACGATGGTTTTGTACTTGTAGTCGTCGTCATCTTCGCCGCCGTGAAATAGTATTGAATGCGTCCCACTCTGCAGTTAGAGTTTTGACTGTATTGTATTGCCCTCTAGTTTACTGCACTGGCATTTGGCAAGAGCACTTAAAAGTTAAAAATATGATATTTAATTGATGTTAATTGTACATATTAAAAACAAATGCAAGTAGAGCTGAGCAGGGTTAATAAAAAAGCGAAAATGGATTCAAATTGAGGTGTTTGAATGGTTTATAATTTAAGTTTACGAGTTATGACAATTGAACTGAATTTTATTTTTATTTATTTTAAGGATAATGACACATTTGTCCTCTATACTTTTAAAAATTTGTCAATGAGGTCTGTACTTTGAAAACTTTCAATCAGTCTCTGTACTTTCCTTCCGTCATACAAAGTATCCCGCCCATAACATCGTTATGTGCTGACGTGGCATGAGACATAGTCGCGTTACACTGCGACTTGTGGCTTCTCGAACAGCAAAAAAAGGGAAAATTATAGGATGAAGGGCACCGCTGCAAATTACCATTTATTTTGTTTAGGTTTTTAAAATAAATAAAAAAACAAATAGGCCCCGATGAAGTCATCTCCTTCATTTTTACTTACTCTGCAACACCATTGTTGGTATCCCTCATTAGTTCTTTAAAGTCATTTTCAGACTAAGTTTTATTGATGGATCAAGTACATATATATAACACATTTACACTGATATACATTATTCTTAATTATAACTAAATAACTAACTAACTATGACTAACTTACATCGGTGTAAGTTCTACTGAACTATAGCTAACTAACTAACTATGACTAACTTACATCGGTGTAAGTAGGCATGTAAACGAACCGAACGAGGGTGTGTTCATGTTCGTTCGTTTAACTTTAACCGAACAAATGAATGAACACAGAATTTCTTGTTCGTGTTCGTTCGTTAAGGAATGTAGCTTGTTCGTGTTCGTTCGTTAAAATGATAAACGAACACAAATGAACATAAACGAACACAAATGAACATATATAATATGTTAAATATTTAATATTTTTGGGTTAGTTTGATTAATTCAGTTAATTAACCGATTTTAAACCCAATTAATCGATAATTGAAATTTGAAAAAACTCTTAATCATTAGCCAAAATCTAAAATTATCTAACAAATTAACTAATTTTGTTTTGGTTCAGTCAGTTAGTATAGTTTAAACGAACAATGAACACCCCTAGTCCATAAGAAGGAAGTTTTTAACGAGTCATAAAATAGGACTAGTCAACTTGAATAAATCAATTTTTTTACTCGACTCGATCTAATTCTCACCCCTGGACATACGTGAATAAACATAAACGAACATAAATGAATATAAAAGAACAGATTACCGAACGTTCACGAACATAAATGAATGAACGAGCCATTTGTTCGTGTTTATTCTTTTAATTAAATGAACAAAAAATATTGTTCATGTTCATTCGTTTAACAATAAATGAACATAAACGAACTTCCAGCCGAGCGGTTCGTTGAACATTCAGTTCGTTTACAGCCCTAGGTGTAAGTTCTACTGAACTACAACTAACTAACTAACTATGGCTAACTTACACCGGTATAAATTATTCTTTGGTTCAATAAACTAACCAACTAACAATTTGCAATAAATAACACGAATTCACTTTCACCATAAGGCATAAACTATTACAGCAACCAACACAATGAAAATCGAACCTAAACCATATTGGTATAATGTGATTATCCATCTTTTTTAGTTCAAAACTTTCTTGTACAATTTTTTTGAGCTTTCTATTTGCTAACCTCCTTCAACTGGTTGTTCATCGCCTCAACACTTCTATTTTTTAACCATATGATTTCAGCCCTTAATTCTCTCATCTGAGCTACTAAATTTTGGTTCTCCCTCATTAGTTTTTCAAAGCCATTTTCAGAATGAAATTCATAACATTCAGACGGTTCAAGCCATTCGAAAAAAGAATACTTTTTCCCTGCAAAACACATTACCATAACCTATAATCCATTAAACATCTCTCTAAAAATATTCGGCAAAAAAACTATTACCCTAAAAAATTGAGCCTCTTACCTCTTCAAATTTTTCGCACCCATATAGGGATTGCACGGGGCGGGGCGGGCTTTTGGCCGCCCCAAACCCGCCCCGATCTATAAACCCCTAAACCCGACCCCGTCCCGCCCTGGCTTAAAATATTAATTTACTCGCTCCACCCACCCTGATGTAGTAACTCTTAAACCCGATCCGACCCGATCCGACCCGAAAAAATTTAAAAAAAATCTTAATCTTCACAGACGATAAAAGTTAAATCCGATGAATCCATCATCATGACCACAAATATATAGTTTCAAAGGACTTTAAACCTATATAAAAATAAAATGAAATCAATTTTAAATTTCCCACATGAAAAGTTACATATTTAAAAGAATAAACTTAAACCATTGATCGTCAGAATCAAATATGTTAAAACTCGAACAACATCTAAAAAAATTACGATAAGCATAAACCCCAAAAAAAAGTTAGCTTAACAACCATAAAAATATTTATACATATTAGTATTTTCATAAATATAATAAAAAATTATATATTTATTTAAATATATACCGGGGTGGGGCGGATGGAGAATTTCTAGCATATTCCCGAACCCGCCCCTCCCTGACTCGGCACTTTCAAAAACCCGCCCCGCCCCACCCCGATCCCCGAAATTCAAGACTAAAAATTTGAGCGGGTCAGGTTGGGGCACACCAGTCGAGTCGGGGTCGAGTAATTTTGCCATCCCTACACCCATAGAATAATCGTCCATGATTCTTCTCCTTTTTTAAAACACAAACAGGAGCTTCAACGATGCATAAGCATTCAATTTCTTTCGACTTCAATTTTGAGTTTGAATGGGAGCTTAAAAACTTGATTTTCTGCTCGGGGTTCCATACCCATATCTTTTTTTCATCCATTTTTTAAAACATTTTTCAAAAACACATGAGAATTTGAAGAGAATTTTTTTAGGGGGGACAATGGTGGTGAAGAGTAAGAGTAAAAATGAAGGAGATGACTTCATCGGGGCCTATTTGTTTATTCTTTATTTTAAAAGCCTAAAAAATAAATGGTAAATTTGCAATAGTGCCCTTCATCCTGTAATTTCCCCCTTTTTTGTTGTCTGAGAAGTCACGTGTCGCAGTGTAACGCGGCCACGTCATCACATAATGACATTATGGGCAGGGGTACTTTGTATGACGAAAGGAAAGTACAGGGGGATAATAGATCATTTTCAAAGTACATACCCCACATCGACAAATTTTTGAAAGTACAGGGGGCAAATGTGCCATTATCCCTTTATTTTATAATTATTTTTATAATGTAAAAATAAGTATTTTATACTTAAAATATAATAGATGCATTATTAATTATTATTGTTTTACTTAAGAATTAAGTTTTAAATAAATATTTAAGAAAAAAATTAAAACTTTACCATTTAATGTTTAAAAAATATAAAATAAATTTATTTTATCAAAATAAAATATAAATTAAAAATCAAAGTTAACATGAAAAAACTAAAAATTAAGACTAATCAAACGGAAAATCGATGGTTAGCTTACTGAGTTAAACCGAAATCAAACATTATACACTCATATATGCAAGGTAAGAGGGATGAGAGATACGAAAAAGCATAGCAAGGGAAATCGGGTCACCTTTGTTTCCCATCACTCTTTTAAAATTGCGATAGGGGTTTGCGATGATGGTTGAGTGGCCAGAGCATCCTCATCTGCTCTTTTTTTTTTAAGTTTTGAATTTTAGTCTCAACATGAGTACTTTTTAGGTACGAATAAACATCCTTTTGTCTTTTTTTGGTGCTCGCTTTTATGTCATAATATTAAAAAATTAAATATTAAGTCTTAACTTTAAATTCTATATCATAAACATAAATTTTAAACCCTAAAAAATACATCATACCCCTAATTCCCTAAACCATGATTTTAAACCCTAACCTTAAACCTTAACCATAAACTCTAAATCTAATTATTTAGAGTGAGAACATAAATATGAGCACAAAAAAAAGTAGAAAATTTTTATTTATTAGGTAAAGGGTTCAATACCCAACGAGAAATACGAATCCACTTGTCAAAAAAATTGTGATATAAAATATATATATATTAAAACTTAATTATTTTGTATTATTATTAAAAATAGCTTTGATTAGATAAAATATTTGTTTTATATTACTTTAAAAATATAAAAAAAAAATTACTTTGGTTTTAGTTATTGGGTATTTTATATTTGTGGGCGAATGAATTATTTTGGTTTTTAATTCAATATTTAGTGTTTATTTAATTATTGGCTTGTTATTATAATTTCAAGTGGAGAGCTAGATTCACAAAATCGATTGGATACGGTTTCCTTGAAACAACTGTTGGTGAAAATTAATTCGCCTTAAAGATGATGAGTGAATTTCAGCGACTAAAAAAAGTTTAATGATCGATGGCATCCACCCAAGGTTAACATAGGGACGTATGACTGAGGCCTGTAGAGACATCAGTTCTTCAATTAGGAATAACTCAAAGACATTGAAGATCACTCTGTCAAACATCAAAAGAAAATTAATTGCCACGGTAATTCTACCGACAACTGATCATTACGCTAAAAAATATAAAAGAATTATAATATACTATATATATATATGAAGTATTAGTATGATAAATTATTATAATTAGCTTTTGATTGGATGTAACTTAATTTTCTATCTTATTCTTGTTTTATTCCCCAAAATTCAATTTATGTTTAAACCAATTTCACCCGCATAAATGACTAAAAACTAATTGCTATTACTTTCCAATACCGTGTAAACTATGGACGAGCTTTTGAATCTTCAATTTGGTATTTATAATATATAATAAAAATGTTTTGAAGAAGTTACGATAATAATTATAATATCAATAATAAATTGGTTTAGTGTGGTAAGACAATATTTTTCTTGAGCAATGTCAGGGATTTGAATCCTAACATTGTGAAAAGAGCAATTGGTTGAGAGGGTCATCCCGTAATGGACCTCTGTAGTATTCAATCCGAATTATTCAGCCACTCTAAAATTCTTGCTTTTAGGATAAAGCGATAACTTTACAACCCCTATTTTTTAACGGCTAAGATAGAACAACTCTAATTTTTACTTAGGCTAAATTAGAACCTCTCCCATTTACAAGGTTTGTATTTGGCAAACTAAGGTGGATGTTTACAATAATTTAAGCTCACAAGAGTTCAAATGATTTACAATTAAACCACTCTTTATACAATATATACAAGAGAAATGAAGAATAAAAGACTTAAAAGAATATTTCTCTTGATCATAAAGTTTTGATATGTTCCTTAACCATCTTCAAGTGTCCAAAGCTTACTTTTATAGTGTGGAATGATATTCTATCGTTTATGGCCGTTGAGATGTTTTTGAGCCGTTGAAAAGTCATAAAGTCGAGCATCAAATGCTCACTTGTACAGAGGTTTCGAAACCTTTGGGGTTTTCAAAAATAAACTAGCCGTTACAAGACATGGTTTCGGAACCATGCCTGCGGGTTTCGAATTTATGGGATTTCAAAACCTTAAGCCCAGTTCTTGATTCCAGACCTTATTGCCCGAATGGTTTCGAAATGACCTAAAGGAGGTATCGAAACCTTCATTAAACACTAAAAATTAGCTAGATTTTGACTTTTTGAAGATATATTCGATATAGAGTTTTAGTAAAAACATTTTAAACATATTTTTCCAATTTTGTGAACTTTGAATTATTTTTAAAATATATTAAGTCCAAAAACATTTTTCATAAAAGTTACATCAAAATCTTTATCTCAACAAATCCTCGTAATAAGAATGGCGTATACGTTCCCTGGACTTGTTATTAATATTGTTCCAACATTGGGAGTCATATTTTTTTTTGACACAATCAAACCTCTTTTATAACTAGCACTATAAAGAATGTTGTTGGATGTGCCACAAATTTATGCAGAAGAATATGAGTGACTAAAATAGAATTTATCTCTTTTACATAATGAGACTTTTATATCAGACACATTGATTCAGTAAGACTTTAAAAGTATGTCCGTGCTCAAATGTCTCATGAGGAGATATTAGTCATTAATCTACTTGAAATTTAGAAAATAAAACATTGGACTATACACTTATCTCGTGACAGTGATCAATTTAAAGGGTAAAATTTTGATACACAAGTTGTGTAAAATTAATTTTACACAACCAATTGTATTTACACTATAAAAACTTAAATCTTAAATTTCTATCTCTAACCCTAAAAAAACAAAACCCTAAACCTTAAACCCTATACACTAAACTCTAAACACTAACCTTAAATTCTAAACTCTACAACATAAACCCCTAAACCTTAAACTCTAACCCTTAAAACTAAAAAGCACGTGTAAACTAAAGTTTACACAGCTTGTATATAAAATTTTTTTCCCAATTTAAATATCAAGAATAAAGGAATAAACAACTTTTTCTCTTCTTTCGATCGAAAATCAGATAAAAATCTCTTCTACTTTCTGTTTACGATCAGATCATCAAAAAATCAGATCAAGATCCCCGCGAAAATGAACGACTCAGATGTATCCAAGCAGATCCAGTAGATGGTGAGATTCATCCGCCAAGAAGCGGAGGAGAAGGCTAACGAGATCTCTGTTTCAGCTGAAGAGGTATTTCAATTTTCATTCATTTTTCCACTTTTTCCCCTGTTTGGCTTATAATTCTTGTGCTTTTTATTGGATATTTTGGTGAATTGATGGTTATTGATTTGTATTTTAGGAATTCAACATTGAGAAGCTCCAGTTGGTGGAGGCGGAGAAGAAGAAGATCAGGCAAGAGTACGAGAAGAAGGAGAAGCAAGTCGAAGTTCGAAAGAAGATGTAAGTTTATCTCTTTAATATAATTTACTTATTTTTTCTGTTGTAAATGTCATTAGTTTGTTAAATTGATTTATCATACTGGATCTGTATAGTTTATTAGAACTAAGTAGAAGTCAAACTCAGATTTATATTTCTCCTTAACTGTAAGCAAAATTTGTCACTTAACTTTAATAAATTGAAACGTAGATTTGGAGATGAACCTAGTTTAATTAGGGATCTGAAACGGTATTGTTATTTGGGTGAAGCTAGAAAATTAAAGAAGTTTGGTTGTCACGATGATAGTAAATGGGAAAGGAAAGTGAGTTTAGTTTGTTTTGATGCAGAATTGGCACTTCTAGTATAACTAGTATTGCCATTGTTTTATGAATAAGATAAGAGTATTCGTCATTCTTTTGCTGCAGTGAGTATTCGATGCAGCTTAATGCATCTAGGATCAAGGTCCTTCAGGCTCAAGATGATGTGGTTAATGAAATGAAAGAGTCGGCATCCAAAGAACTTCTGAATGTGAGCAGTGAACACCATGTGTACAAAAAACTTTTGAAAGATGTCATTGTTCAGGTCAGTCAATGTTCAAGATCATTAAATCGTTTTTTACACATACTGAAAATTGCAACTTGCAACTTGCAACATTAGATAAGAGTTTTGAATTGAACGATTTTTATCTACACTTGAATCTTAAAAGTGATGTTGTTTATTCCAGAGTTCGGTCAGACTGAAAGAACCTGCTGTGTTAGTTCGTTGTCGCAAAGATGATGTGCACTTAGTGGAGTCTGTCCTGGATTCAGCAAAAGAGGAATATGCTTCTAAAGTTAACATTGATGCACCAGAGATATTCATTGACAATGTCCATCTCCCCCCTGCGCCTTCTCACCACAATGCTCATGATCCTTTCTGGTATATATCATTAATTCTATGGAAATGCAGGATTACACGTTACCAGTTATGCAATGACTTGGCAGGACTCGTTATTCTTTGGACCAACCTTCCTCCTTATTGTTAATGACTGGGGAGGGTTGATCCTTCGGGTTATGATATGGTTAGCTTAAGGATGTAATTAACTGTTGACAGGTATGAAATAATGGCAACGTAATTTTGCTGTTTTATGATCCGAGCAACCTCCCCTTGATGTACCCCTTCCGCGTTCCTCCACCTGAAAAAGGAAGAAGAAAACTGATGATACTGATCCCTTTTTTCTCGTTTTGCAGCTCTGGAGGTGTTGTGTTAGCATCTCGAGATGGAAAGATTGTTTGTGAGAACACCTTGGATGCACGGTTGGATGTTGCATTCAATAGAAAGCTTCCAGAGGTTCGTGGTAGTTAGTTTTTCTTCGAGATGCATTTAGCTTAGTTTCTACCTTGTTTTGCATAGTTAGACATCTAATTCTTCAAGAGGAGTTAGAAGAAGCAAATTGCTAGTACAGAGTTGTTAGATTGCATGATTGTCCGTATGTCTTTCTACTTTCTTCTAGTACAGAGTTGTTAGATTGCATGATTGTCCGTATGTCTTTCTACTTTCTTCCCTTTCTCCTTCTCAACATGTTTTATTTGCTATCATGGCAGATACGCAAGTGGCTCTTCGGTCAGGTCGCCGCTTGAAGGGTAGGACTGTATTGTTTTCTCAGCCAGCTTGGGTCATCAACCACAAGGAGCGAATAGCGTCAAAATTGTTTGTTAATGTATTTCTCATATTGTTCATACTGGACCATTTGTTTAGTTTCTTTAATTGTTGCGTATACCATTTTGAGGATGGTGAAGTACTCCCTTTTAAATAATGAATAAAATATAAAGTGTTTTCAGCTCGAGGCGGGATGTTGTCGTCTCTCGACAAGAACAGAACTTTAAATGTGGCTATGCTATTCATTTCACTGGTTTCTGCAGGCCGAAGTGCCGCCGTTTAAGTAGCTTCACTTTTGGTGGCTATCGTCTTGGCTGGCCTGTTTCGTCATTTTTCGGGTTTGTTTCCGTCTGCACCTTCTTGTGTTGCACTTAATCAATCGAGGCATTACAATCGGAAGGAACGAGCTTAGGGACTTGCTTATTCCATCAGCTGAATTTTTTGGGTCAATAACTCAATATTAGCCGAACTTAGGGACTTGCTTGGTTCATGTGTCTAATACGTGGGGTCTGGTTCACAATTCTTGTTTACGTGTAAGGTCTGATTATGGATTGGGGCTTAGGCTCCTACAAAAAACGTGGCATTCTAAAATAAAAATACCAAAAAGAATTACAATAGTTGATGAAGCTAGAACGAGAGCAAGTCAGAAAAGAAATTGGAATAAAAACTTGTGGGAGCGAGCATTTGAGTTAAAAATTGTGTTAGTCTAATTGACGAGTTCTATTTTATAATTCAAATTCTATTTAAAATATTTTTGAGCCGAGTTGTTTGAGTTTTTGTTTCAATTTAAATGGCTTTCTATAATCATATGCACTATACATATATCTGACAAAATTAAAGGACTCTACTCGAACTTGAAAATTAATGTACTAATTATTAAAAAATTTGAGTATCTGAAGTCTCATTTTATAACTCAAATTTTATTTAAATTTTTTTCGAGATGAGTTGAGTTTATAAAATTACGATTAAAAAATTTAAATTTTTAATCGACTTGAATTTTGCTATCCCTAAAACTTGTGTTATACATTTATGTTTCATTTAAGTAGGATATATATATATATATATATATATTAGTAGGTAAGTTAATAATAATATTTTTTGGTAAATCACGCAATTTAATTTCAATAAAGGATTTTTTTTTTGTTAATACTCATATAAGATGTTAAAAGAATATCGTAGTGGTCTTATTCAAGAAGGAAAAGTCATAATGATAAAGGTAACTTTGATTTAATAATAATGAAGTATTGAAACTTTAAAATACGATGGTTAAATATAGGGGATAAATATTAAAATTATATTTGGATGGTCGGACAACTTATGGAGGAGTGATTCGTGATGAATAAGGTGGATAGATTTTGAGTTTCGCTAAATTCATTGATATTTGCTCGGTGTTAGACGTGAAATTATGGGGTATTTTAGTTGATCTTTGCCACGCTTGGGATAGGGGCCTTCGTCGTATTAACGTTGAGGTTGACAATGAGGATGTGATAAAGCTTCTAAGCATAAAGTCAGGGCATGGAAGATATAACTTCCTCGCTCATCAGATTGTGATGTTGGTGGCTTGAAATTGGGAGGTCTGTTTTGTCCAGATCTATCGTGAAGCTAATATGGTGACGGATTTGTTAGCTAAGTATGATTTTCAGATGGGGCATGGGAGATGGTTTTTGTACAACCACCAGATATAGTTGTTAACGCTTTACACGCGGATATTAATAGTTCTGTAACTTGACTGGTTATGTAGGTTTTCTGGTGCACTCTTTTTTCCTTCATTTAAGCTTAGGAAGGTTTTTTAACGATGCATTTGTTGACCATTCTTTTCTTCGTCAAAAAAATATTAAAATTAAGGTAAAACTTTAATATACAGGCTGTGTAAAATTAATTTTACACAAGCCTGTGTATTTACACTATAAAAACCCAAATCCTAAATTTCTAACCCTAACCCTAAAAAACTAAACCCTAAACCTTAAACTCTGTACATTAAATTCTAAACACTAACCTTAAATTCTAAACCCTACAACCTAAACCCCTAAACTTTAAACCATAAACTAAAACTCTAACCCCTAAAACTAAAAGGCATGTGTAAACTAAAGTTTACACGACCTATGTATCAAAGTTTTTTCCTTAAAATTATATTTAAATTTTAATTTTATATAATTATACGTGAAACTTGAATTTTGATTTAATCATATATATTAAAAAAATAAATATATCTACTTATTTTTCATCTTGAATAAATGCAACTATTTATGTATATACTATCTAAACGAAATGATTTTACGTGAATAACAATTTTACTAATCTATAAAATTAAATAAAATCAGAATTTTATTTATATAAAATCAAAGTTTCTGTACATTATATATTTGATCAAAAGTTAGTGTTTAGTTTTATTTTTTCCTCCAGAAGTTTAATTTTATTATTTATCATTTGAATATAATAATCAATAATCCTTACAAATATGGGAAAGTTTCAAAAGATGAAGACCAATAATTTGAACTTCAAACAAAAAATGATAAATAAGACCAAAACTGATTAAAGTCTCTGCCTCAAATGATTCCAATAAAGGCCAAATGATGTGACAAATGGCACCAAAATGACTTCAAATGTCCAATATTTCCCTTTTTATTTTTATTTTTTTTTAGTTTGTCTCGTGGTATAAGTAATTTTAATAATGTGTCATGTAATTAGTTTTAGTACATATACGGTGTAATACAATCCGTAGTAAATATTGAGAAAATACCAGGCGACATGAATTTTTAACAATATTGGTTCATATACCATAATTTGAAGACAAATTTAATGAATAAACATCAACACTCGTAGAAACATTAAGCAAATAAAAGTTATTGACAATAAACAAGTTGTAGTCTCAACATTTAAACCTTTAACTGTTCAAATCAGCAATGTGAAATGCAAATCACACAATATATATATATATATATATATATATATATCACTTTATATAAACCCCTACGGCATGCAAAGTCGAATTCCATAAAGGATACCAGCTCCATCCATGACTCGGTAACCCAGGTGCAGGCGATCGAAACCAATTTGTAAACCAGAGAAAGATCACCTAGAATAACCGGATGGTGGGTAACCGGGGGCTGGGTAACCGGTTGGCGGGTACTGTGCAGGAGGATATGCAGATGGTGGGTAACCTTGAGGTGGTGGATAAGGCTGTCCATATGCTGCTGGTGGATAGCCAGCTGAAGGAGGAATTGCTTGATCAAGGCGAGACATATGCTGAACAGGGGGGACTGCCATTGGTTGCGGACCGAACTTCCCATCTCGTTTGTCCATTTCGATCTTGTGTTGTGTCTGTAACCAATGAAAATTTACGAAATGGTTCAGAATAAGGATAACAAAAATGACCATTTGCATGTTTTGAAACTCTTCTTACCTGCATACATGCACAGACCCTGCAAAGGAAAATAAAGCCGAATCGTCAGTGTATTGTCTTTAGGGAAAATTAACTTGAGATAGAGAGTTCTGAATGGAACAGAATACTTTACGTGCAATAAACCATATCGGCCAAACAGTTCAGTAACTGTGCTGCCTCTTGAATCTCATCACTTCCAACAATCATGGCAACTATGGAAAATATGCAGGCAACTTGTTGCAGGCAAAACATGAAACCCTAAACATCAAGTGGCAATATGTTTAATCAATGGCCAACGAGTGCAGATGTAATTAAGATACATTAGATGGGGAGAGGGGTACATTACAATAATGCAATTGTCACATTTTGTTGTTTGAATGTTGAATTCATCTTGCAACAGAAATCGGGTCGAAGCCACCGAGTTTCCAAAGCAGAGAAAAACCTGGAAATGATAAACAAATGATAATGAACTAAATTACAAGATACGAATGGAAGCCAACTACAACACCCATGCCAACTAACAGAAATATTTTGAAAGAAAGCCGCACAAAATGTTATTATATACCTCTTACAACAATTAGGATAACTTAACATGAAATGGGTTACGTAGAACACCGCGCTTTCTAAAATAATAAAATGTCCTTTCCACCCTCTCCTTTCCCACATTGTACAACATGAATTTTGCCTATAGACATCAGCTAAAGATTCTTTTACCCAGAGCTAGATCTTGTACAAATTGTTCATATAGTTATTGTAAATGCAGGTCAATCTCTCCATCTCTACAATTTCTGTTTTGGGGTGAGAATCGAACTTTCAAGCTTATAAATTAAGACACAAGTCAAAGTAACAAAAAAAAGGCAATAGAGACCATATAGCCAAACTTCCAAACCCTACCTCAGTGCAAAGGCAAAACTCAGGGCATTTTCGTTCTCCACACCTACCACTACATGGCATATAACCAGCGCAACATGTATACCTACAACAAAAACAAAATGACATGTTTAAGCCAACATATCACTTCCTCAACTTGTAATCAAAGAGGGACCAAACACAACAATTACCTTGACATGTCATTGTAAAGCGCTCGTTTCCGAAGCATGTAGGATACACATGGTCCACTGCAGTAAAACAAAAACAACAATGTATATTTAACAGAAGTTTACTCTTAGAATTCAAATGGTTCGGAAATCGTCAAAGGAAGGAGAAAAATCATCAGTTTATGCACAACACTGCACATCGATCAGTAGCATGTTCAATTTCCAGGTTGAAAGTGTATAACTCCACATAACAAAGAAATCAAAATCCTAGTGGCAGAATGAGACATTGTGGATCCAATTTAGAACAGAAATGTGAAAATCAGGCAGAGTCAACCCTAGGTCACCCCAGTCACCAAAGTCTCAATCTTTAAACCCTAAACCATCAGTAATGAAAAGAATCCTTGTTGCAGCTAACTAAACAAAAGAAAAAAACAATAAAAAACGCAAAGTTCAAGAGAATCAAAATCAGATCTACAACACCAAAATAAATAAACAAAAGATCCGGAATTACTTACCACCAAAAAGCCAAGCAGCAATCTGCAAACAAAAAAAAGATTCATAACTAATCAATCAAACTTAAAAATTAAAAAGAAACAGAAACAAAAACAAAAACAGGGAAAGAAGAATTACAAGGAGGGTCTTGTTGAATGGTGCTCATGAGATCGGTGTGCCAGAGATTTCGAAAGTTCTGGCGGAGCTGCATCTTGTCCAGGTATTCTTGCGACGGCATGATTTCTGAAACCTAAAAAACACTAGCAGAGAAAACAAGAGAGATTGAAAGGGAAGAATAAGAGGAATGGAAACGTTGTTTTTGAAGAATAAATGGCGATGGTGGAAGTCAAGAAGGGGGAGCCTTTTGGCTTGAGATTTAGCTTAAAAACCAAGACTTCAAGACTGTGAATTTAAAGGAAATGAATTCCCAACGCAGACCGCAACGAGAAGCCCAAGGGAAAATGGAGAATAAAAAAAAACAAGCGATTTGCTTTAATTGTAATGTAACTTCCACAGCTACAGTTATTTTGCAATTTCAATTGATTCCGCTGGTTTAATTGCATAATAAGTACTTATATTATGTTTTTTTTCTTTCAGATTTACATTTTACTGTAATTCAATTATTTTAATCATTATATTGAAAAGCATATTATATATATATAATAATAATTTGAAGAAGAAAATTCATGTTTCAAAAAATAAAATAATTGGGAACTGAAAAAGTTACAATGGAGTACTTAACTTCATAAAAAAGCACACATAATGGAGGGACCTCTTTACAAAATTTGACCCATTTAGTTCAACGGCCTTTGTGGATTTTATTACATTAATGCCATTGAATTAGTCATATCCGGAAAGGGAAAAGGATCAAAACGATTATGGGTTTCTTATTCAAATACAAATTATTGAGATTCAATTCAAGGGTATTGAATGATTACCAAAATATTTTCTTTATTTTATTTATGTTCATTTCCGGCAGAAAATATATCATTTTGGTATACTATTAATATCTAATTTATTTATTGACTAATTTAGATTTAATACTGTTGTGGGAATAGCCACAAGTATGTCTATTGGGGGTGTCGGTTGATACTCAAAATTTTTAAAAAATTATATTTTTATGTAATATATATAATTAAAAATATGTATAATTGACACCCCTTTATAAATAAATTGACACCCCTTTATAGATAATTAGCTTCTCTTAAATATCGTTAAAAAAAATGATACACTTTATATAAATTTTTGGCTCTGCCCCTGGGTACTGTAAAAGTTTATTATAATGACAACGTTCCCAAATTAGTTGTTCCATTCACAAAACTATAATTTAAACCTCTAATTTTATTTAAAAAAATTAATGTTTTATCTCACTAAATCAACTAATTACGATAAAAATATCATTTTATTTATTGTATTAGGTAAACACAATTTATTTAGAAAAATGAACATTAACAAGTTTTTCGTATTTGGATGCAGGCATTTTCAATATTAAAATAATTAAATATTTGTATTTGGGTAAAACTTTGATACACAAGCATGTGTATTTACACTATAAGAACCTAATTCCTAAATTCCTAACCCTAACCCTAAAAAACTAAACCCTAAATCTTAAACCCTATACACTAAATTCTAAACACTAATCTTAAATTATAAACCCTACAACATAAACCCCTAAATCTTAAACCCTAAACTAAAACCTTAACCCCTAAAACTAAAAGACACGTGTAAACTAAAGTTTATATGACATGTGTATCAAAATTTTTTCCTTTATATATATACAAAAAAAAAAAAATAAGCAACCAGGCGGGAAAAGTCTATAAATTGTAGTTTTCTGGTACGCTATGAAAAAGTCTTGCATCATTTATTGTTCAACTTCCATGTATGCATACATAACCTACGAATAAAGGTTTCACTCAAAATAAAATAATTAATAATCAGGGACCGATCATGACAGCCAGGTTCCGTTGAGGGGTGTATTTAAAATATTTTAATAAAAATTAAAAATGTTAAAAGTGACTTGATTAAAAAAGATTTAAAATTGTTGAAATATAATAATATTTTTTAAATTTTTAAAAGATTAAATTAAAAATTTTAAAATTTTTAAAGGAGTAAAAATAAATTATCTAAGTTTTAGGATGACCAATGCCCACAGACTCTCGCTCCGCATCTGTTAGTAATACTAAACATATCATTTACTTCTATATTATCTGTATTCTTCTTAGGTAATATAAATATATTATTTTATGGTCTAATAATAATTTAGTTTTAATAAATTTAAATATTAAATAAACTATTTTTATTTCAATTTTGAGTTTAATGTTTAATAAGTTCTTGTGTTTTTTAAGTTCAATAATCTATCCTCTTTTAATGTTCGATCGTGACTCTGTAAAAATTATCATTTAGTAAATATATCATTTACTTCTATACTTTCTACATGACGTTTGATAAATTTTCATTTAGTAAAATAATAAAACTGTATGCATAACATGTAGTCTTTGGACTACACAATCGGTTTATGGATTTTGTTTAGGGTATAAGAATTTAGTTTGTAAAGTTTATAATTTAGAATTTATAGTTAAAGTTAAGCATTTTAAGATTATGGATTTAATTTTTTTGTTTTAAAGAGTAAACATGCATGTTTGTTAAATTTTTTACGCATGTGTAACAAAAAAATACTCTTTGTGAAATACGTTCTTATAGTACAGTTTTTTACATTGAGTTTATTGTTGCCTCTCCAGTTTACTGTTAATTAATTATCTTATTGATCTATCTCTATTTCGGACCACCTCAAATATGTTGTGTTTGAGTTATTTAATTCAATTTTTAATGTGTTGTTATGTTATATATCTTTTATCGTCGACAGAGTTCTAAGAACGATAAGTTTCAAATTTCATTGATAATCTCTTTCTAGTCTCTTGAATATAATTTTGAGGTCTGTTTCACTAAAAAAATATCATAACGTGCATAAATTTAAGCTTGAACCACGCAGCTATTGAATATATGATCTCTATCATTCTTCGTTTGATGGACCTGATCTTATCACCGTCCTCGTATAGTCTACCGTTTTGATTGACAAGCTGAGCCTCCGACCACTCAAACCTTCAATAGCCGAGAAGTATTTTTTTTTTCTTTTCAATTTTGTTCCAATTTTCACTTGCTCTCCTTTTTTTTAAGATTTTTTAGTGGCATTCGTTCGATCGGGATCCTCTTTTTTCCCATTTTGTGCATAGATTTAAATAGGAGTCTTTGGGATTGGTGTGACTGTCAAATTTGTAAGGAATAAGATGATGCAATAGCGATCAAGTTTGATTCTTGAATTGGATTGTTGAGGATGTCGTGGATGAACGACCGACCGATTTTAGGAAAGAAAAGTCTTGGTTGGGGTTAACGGCAGCGGGTGAAATAGGAGCGAGAACGATTAACATCTCCGGAAGTCATCCTTATTTATCGAGGGCTCAACGATATAAATTATTAATTTTTAAGGGATTAAAATATAATTTTACTATTATTCTAATTTATTTTTTAATTTTTTTTTTAAAATTTAGAGAGAGTGGCCCCACCAGTCTCTGCTGAGTGTTTGCCTCTAAAATTTAGGGTTTAAAAGATTTGAATTTAAATATGAGGTTGATATATGCCAGATAGGCAGGGACGGATGTATGTAGGGACAATGAAGGATCTAAAAATTTAAAAATAAAGATATAAACGCTCTCAGGGATGAACATTTTACCTGACCTGATCGGGTCGGATTTTTTAATTAAAATTTCAGTTTTTGGTCGGGTTCGGATTTATAGTGAAAAAAATCAGATTCGACCGAACACGAGACTAATAGTGTAATTTTCCCTTATATTTTTAGTAATATTTATAATAATATCCCTCTTTATATATATTTTTAAAATTGAGTCCTTAAAATTAATTTTTTTTATTTATAAATTTGTCTTTAAAATTATGTTTTTACAATTAAGTCCCTAAAATTATTTTTTATAATTAAATTTTTTAAATTTATTTTTTTAATAAGTCAGGTCGAATTTTTTAAAGGGTGTAGTCGAATCAAGTTTAGAATAATTATTTTTAAATCAGGTACCCGTGTCCATCCTTATTACGCTCCCCTTCATAGTTATGCGCCAACTTGCTTAGCCACATGTGATTTGCAAATAAAGATAATGGAAAAAACCGAAATATAAAAAAAAAATTATTTGAAGATAACACCAAAAAAGACAAATTTAAATGTCTCTTTTCTAGGTCATCCCAAGTAGGGGTGAGCAACGAAACCGAGAAAATCAAAAAATTGACTCGAACCGGGCTATGCGGTTCAGTTAAGTTCGTGTTTGCATGTTGAGATTCGATTTTTGATTCGATTTAAAATTCAAGCTTCTCAATTTGGTTCGGTTTTGGGTTTTTTATATAGAACTCGTTTATTCCATATCAACCCGAATTAAAAAATACATTATAATCCATATCAAATATATTTTAAAGATAGTCTCTTGAAATATTTTGATTTGTTTTTAAGACATTTTCTTGGAATATTTTGATATATTTTAATAATATTAAGTTAATTGAATATTGTGTTTCAAATTGAAATATGTTTTTATAATATTTACTATTCAAGAGTTGTTTTACTATTTTGAATATTTGAGTTTTGTTTTAATCAAACAATATATTAGACTACATATTTATGTTCTAAGTTGGGTGATGTAAAATCATTGAGTGGATATTAATTAAATGAATGTTTTATGTGATTTATTTTTTAGATAGATTGTCTGTTTTGTAATCATCGTTATTTTTTAATTCATTTTTATTTGAAATCTTAGATTTGTCAAGAGCTCAATACATGTTTTTTCTTGTTCTTAATGGCAAAATAAATTGGTATTGGAGTGTCTAATGATAAATTAAAATATATTATGTGTTTTGCTCTTTTTTTTAATTTAAAAAAAACCCGTTAAAACCACGATTTTTAACCAAAGCGCAAAATTCAGTTTTTGGTATTTCAATTTTTTTACCATTCGATTTTAATTTTCTTTTTAAAAAACCGCGGACTGTAATTCGGTTCATATTTTATTAAAAACCGAATCGAATACACCCCTAATCACTGTCATCACCAAACGGCCTCCAACTTAGATAAACAAACCTTATCGTTAGCCATTTTTTTTTTGTTAAAATAATTCTCTCTTAAATATGGCGCGTGGATTAAACAAGAGAGCCTAGCGCGTGGAGGGAAAATCCAAATGCAACATTTCTATGAAATGCTGCAAATAGTGGAATCTGTTTTTAAATGGACGCTTGGAATTTGGGAAGACTTCCTTTCCCACTGAAAATCATTTTCCTACACGAAACAAAGCCTAACCAATCAAAACGAATAGCTGTTTTCTTTTATTAATAGATTTTCACTTGGAAAACTATTGAATTCATTTTCGATTGAAATTTCAATCTAAAGGTGATTGCTTATCCTCTTCAATTTTCTTCTTCTTCTGGAATTTGGCTTGCTATTTATTGATTCAATTATGGCTATCTCTAGGGTTTTACTGAGCAGAAGTTGATTTTATTTTCTTACCAGCTCTAGAATTGTTGAATTGTTTTAAAACTTTACTGGATTTGTTTCTCAACGTTATGAAATTTAGCTGTTTGTGTTGTGGTTATAGGTTTTGCGTTGGTGATTGATTTTGTTTGTTTAGATTATTTTATAGTTTAGTTTCTCTATTAGACTTATCGTTTTGGTTATTTCCATGCTAGTTTGTTATTGAACAAAAAAACAGGTGCTAGTTGATAAAGAGAACTGAAGGCAGTTGATGCTTGACTGATTTCGTACTTAATTTTACATGTTTTATATCTCGTTATTGTTTCACCACATAGGTTGATTAAACTTTGTCTAGAACAATTGTGCTTTGATTAGATATTTGAGATTTAGACCATCCTTGATTGTTAGAGTGCTCCTACTCTTTTACTTCTTCCTGTTATCAGAATCTGGTTTGGTTTTCAGTTGACTTAATTGGTCTATTTTGATGAATTCTTGTTGAAATTCTGGATTGGAATGGATTTATAACAGGACAATTGAAGAGAGTAGGAGGGGAAAGTTTCTAAAGTTGTTCGTGTTTGGCAATTAGTAACAAATGTTGCTTTATATATATTCTGCTACTAGTTTTTTCAGAATATAAGAATGCTTGTAGTATGTGATGTAAAGAGTAAAGTACCAGGCAGTTTGGCAAGTGTGAGTGAGAATCCATAAGTAATTTTGTTGTTTTCTTTTCGGTTTTACTTTTGCTCAAAAAACTCCATGCTGTTTATTAATTTTCTGGAACTATCTATTGGAAATTATGTTATTTGTATATCGGTGCAGTACATCTAACTGCTTTTCATAATTCATATATTCAACAGTGTTTTAATGTTTTTCTTATAACAGATTTCTCTCCTTGTGCTGTGTGGAATTCTAATGTACTAGTAGTGTTATATGCGTAAGTAAAAGGAATGGGGGGTTGTTGCTGTTGTTGCTCTTCTAGAGGAGTTGAAAATAGTGCACCGGCATGTTATTATGTTAGTATAATTTCTTCCTCCATGGAATTTTTTTTCTCTATTTTTTTGCTTTTATTTTCTTTTCCGGCCTAGTTTTTCATCTTCACTTTCATGGTGCAATTGACTTCTTATGTTTTGAATTTGGCTTCAGCTCACCTCAAGTTCAGTGTAGAGTACTATGTATTTTTATTAAGTGCCATAGTGCTAAATTTAGGGTGAATATATGATTTTACTAAAAAATGAGTTAAACTGAACTCTCCTGTGCACTTGAGAAGGTCCGAATGTCTTAATTATGCTGAAATGCTGGAGCGTTTTCATTTTTATCTTTCCTTACTGTACTAAATGGGTGTCTGGATGCAACTAATTATAAATGTTCCCAATAGTTACCCTTAAGTTGCTCATAAATCATGATCTGATCCCCTTTATCAAGTTGCAACGAGTAATGATTTCTATCTGCATACACTTATGCTAACTAAAATGGGCCATAGTTAAACTCTTGAACCACTTAAAACTACAAAATGAATATTAGATTTCCTTGTTGACCTGTCTGCTTTCATACTTATCATTGTAAATGGATAAATACTTATCCAAATATGACCATAAGAGGCAGCTATGTTGAACAAAATGTTTATCGTATTGAATCCATACCATTATCTTTGTTGAGTTGAACTTCCTTTTTTAACAGAACCCAAGAGCCTCCAATAGGCATGTACCTTTATCTTCTCACAATGCTACTGCCTATGCCGTCTCCACCAGCCTGCTGGTTGACACAAATCTGGAGGTATCAGTTCCTGATGTTTATCAACCTCCTCCTGCTCCAGTTCCATTCGATGCAGCTGTAGGACATCCTCAAACTCTTTCAGCTGCAGAAGGAATTCATAACAGTAAGAGGGATGAAGCAGTGCAAACAACAAATATTGGTTCCTGTCAAGAAACAGTTACTGTGAGCACTCGAAAGACTTCTATAAAATCTGATGATACAAGGGAATTGGACTGCAAAGCACAAGCTACTCCTGAAAATGAATCATCAAAGGGGCTAGAAGTAGAACTTTCAAAACCAGTTGAACCAATTGTGTCTACAAAGGAGGAGGAAGATTGTTGTCCAACCTGTTTGGAAGGTATGTCTTCCCCTTGCAATTTATGAACATTTCTGTCTCGCTGCAAAAAGGGTGCCGTTTTTTTTGCTTCCCAGTTGTATAGGTTGTTGATAGACACCCTTTTTTGTTCTTTCCTGCAGAATATGATGCAGAAAATCCAAAAATTATCACAAAATGCGAACATCATTTTCATCTCGCGTGTATTCTTGAATGGATGGAAAGAAGTGAGACATGTCCTGTGTGCGATAAGGTTTGTCTAGAAATTATATTCATCTCGACTCTTACAAGTCAATAAGAATTATTGTATATAACCAAGGAAATAACAAGAAGGTCCTAATGATCTTCTGATGCAGGAAATGATATTCGACTTGCCCTCCGATTAGTTTCCTGGTGCTGGACTCAGGTTTGGCTGCTTGAAATTAAGTTTTGTTGCAAGGGTTACAGCCGACTAAACCCATCAGAATTTCCATTTTTACGCCTCACTCGTCATCATATATATTTAGTGGCTGCTGCAGATTTGATTTTTTTGGATTTTTTATCCTTCATTCCCCTTTTTTTGAACATAGTCTTTTTGTGCTTTCACCCCTTGAAACCTTTGAAAATGAATAGATGAAGAGAAAGAAGTACAGAAAAAGTAACAGAGAAAACCTGCTTAGTTTCCCATAGCAGCACTTTAACTCTTTCTTCTTGCATACGAACGTAAGTACGTACATTCATACATACATAATGTATAGAAATATATATCTTTTACATGAGTCTGGAAATCGGATTCTTGTTTATTTTTAAATGCCATTTCACTTTTCACAATTTCAAAAGTAACCTGTCTTTGTAATTGTGTTATTCATCTATTTAGTTTTTCGACTTCCCAATGTGACTGCCACTAACTTTTCTTTGTGATTACAAAGCTTTGATCTTGTAATGTAAACGAAAATAAATTCCTTTCTTTCTCATGCAATTGAATTTTGGATTAAATATTGTTTGCTTATTATTTCTCCTTTTTTGGTATTTATTTATTTTTTACTTTTTTTTTTTAATTTTGTTTATTTAATATAGTTTCCATGTGAGTTTGGTTTAATTTTCATTTTAGCGTTATGATTTTGTTGTAAGAGAAGAATTTGGTATCGGATGAAAATATGTTTTTTTTTTCTAGATTATATACATATTTAAAACCTTTTAGAATATTGGAAGAGCAAGCACATTTGGCCCGTTGGCCAAGCTGCTCATCTTTAAAATTAAATTTAGGATTTGTCAAAAAAAAAACTTTTAGAATATTAATGAATTTATATTTTTTTCAATTCATTTTGATAATTTTATTTTTTTAGTTATGAATTTATAATTTTTTTCATAACTTTCCATATATATCTTTATGATTTTAAAATATATCTGAACCCTAAAAATGCCACATCAACAACTAATAGAAAATGATGTAAATTTTAGTAGAGGGATTGGTTTGTTAATTTTAAAATATATATAGGGATCAATAGGGTTGTGCAAAAATTTGACAATTATTTTCGGTAAAAACTTGACAATTCATGTCAAGGGATTGATTTGTTAATTTTAATACGGTTATCTGAACCAAAATTTGGTTTTGGTACGAGTTTTTCCTTAAAAAAAATTCAGTTCAGTTATGGTTCACGCATTAGAATATCCTAAAATCTAATGATTTTGATGGCATTTTGATTTCTTAAAAAAAACTTATTCTTCTGAAGTTAGATTACAATAAAGTGTAAAGTCTTAATTTTGACTTTTTAATTGTTTTTAACTTTAATTAATAATTATTAAATTTATCATATTATTAAATTTTATATTTTAATAAATGGAGTAAAAATCATTACCTGAACTGATAAATTGAATATTTCCGTAACCGATCAATCGGTTATTTGGTTTAGTTGATATGATTTAAGGTTGAAAATTGAATAGCTTGAATTTATTGATTAATTAAAATAATTTACTAATGGTTAATCAAATCCGATTGTGCACACCCTACAAATTAGTTCATCTATTTTTTAATAAAAGGGCCAAATTGGAAAACAATGGAACAATAATTACCGATATCTAAAATACCCAAATTCAGCATATCAATAAAATTTGAGTAATTGTGTAACGATTCGGATTTCGGGTTAGTGAATCGAGTCTTGGGCCTTTGGTTGAGGGCCCAATTAAGAATTTATAGTTGGGCCTTATGGTAAAAGATGGCGGGGTTTTATTAATTATTTGGTAGAATAAAAAGAAAATAAAAGAAAAAGAATAAGAGAAGAGAAGGAAAAGAAAATAAAATAAAATAAAAAAAAGAATAGTTTGAATTTTAAATAGGTGGGTGGGTGGGTGGTTGAAAAAGAAAAAAAAAGATGATTGAAAAGAGAAAAAAAAGATGAGAGTGGTGGGAGAGAGAGAAATGCTAGTTTGAAAATTGTAAACTCCGATCTACGAAGATCAAGTCGCTCGATCGCGCCACCACTACAGTCATCGTGTTTATCTTACCGAGACGAGTTTGTCGATACTAGCGGCATCGTCATCGTAATCGTCGGAGGATGAGGTGAGAGAGAAAGTTTTCGAGTTGCTGAGTTGAAGGAGTTAGAGGGCTCCAATCAAGAAACGGAGGTCACCATCGAATTTACCGACTCAAGAACAATCGAACAATAAAATTTGGTCGCCAGAAGCCGCCGAGAACGCTGTCACGAGCCCCTATGCACTGTCGCTGCTCGAAGGTGTGGCCTTGCTTTAGGGGACCGAGTCAGGCCGAGCTGACTCAGCCTGAGCCGAGTCGAGCTGCCACCAGCCGAGCTGCATCGCGCCATTTCTATCGTTGATCGCTGTTGCCGTTGACTGTTGTCACCATCGTTGATCGCCTTCACCGCTGTTGATCGTCGTCGCCGTTGACCGCCATCGTTGATCGTTGACTTTTTTCAAGGGACCTTACCCTGGGGTTTCTCGGCGTTATGGATCTAATGGTACAGTCTGTTTCACCAAATTCGAACTCGATATGTTTTTTTTTACTTGTTTGACCTTTCGTTTAGTATAGGAGATGCATGAAATTTAAGTATTTTTGTATTTGTTGATATACGAGGATTATTCGCGTTTGGATTTTGGATTCGGTGGATTGTTTGGGAAGTTTGGATGAGGATTTTAGCGATATCGGCTTAAGGTTAATACACCTCGAACTTCAAAATGCTTCATGAGCATCATAAGTGTAATTGTCTTGCATGTTAGTGGTTGCAAAATAGGAGATGAGTAATAAACATGCGTCTGTACTAGTATTACGAGGCTTGGTAGTTATTGAGACATTTGATGAGTTTGAGAATGTTCGAGTATATTATGAGCTTTAGAGACTGTGTAGGATTGTTTGAATACTCGTGCGATTATTTGATGATTGGTTGATTGGTTGATTAATTGATAAATAATAATGTCTTGTATGCTAGCTTGAGGCCCAAATGTGAGATCCGAGTGAAGGGTGATACAAATTGTGTAAAAAATTAATTAGAATTAACGTATGGATCTAACAAATTTGTTGCTTTAAACGGATTTTTTTGGCCATAATTATAAACGAAATATTAAACATATTTTTAATAATATATATTTTATAAATTAATGTATCAAGATATGTCCTAAAAATAGGCTTTTAATTAAAAAAAATCCTAAAAACAGTTTTGTAAAATAATAGCCGGTAATAAAAATATTATTGTCAATTAAGTTTTTTAATTATAAATAATTTGTATTTTTGGTTTGATGTCTACTCCCCTTCAAACCCTAGATTATCAAAATAAAATAATAATACAATCGATTTATCCTTTAAAAAGAAAATTAATAATATATATAAAAAAAATAACAAGTGTTGGGTGCATTGGTAAGGCACGCATCGAATATAGATCGTAAATAATTATTATTATTAACTAAAAGTTGTTCTTTTTTCATTTTCTTTTATTTGATTTGATTTAACTATCAAAATTCACTAAAAATAAGAAAAAGAAAAATATTTTCAACGTGTAAAAAAATTATAAACTATTTTTATTTAAATTAAAAAAATTAAAATTAAAATCTCTAACCTTATGTTTTAAATTCTAAACACTAAAACTCTTAATTATAAATTTTATTTTTTAAACCCTAAATTAGAAAATATTAGTATATATTACAGAACTTATGTCAAATAATTTTTCAATAATAAAACCCTTGTTTTCCAATTCAAAGCAGATACTATAAAAGATTCAGCCTTTTTTTTAATATTTGGCTTAATTTCCTTCATAGTCGATTCGGAATCCTCTTCTTTGTTGTTGGATTCATAATTAGTAGTTAATATTCTGCTAATCTTTAATTACCCCTTCCCTTTCTCTCTTTCCCCCCAATAATAAATCCTACAAGAATCAACTGTCAAAAATTTCTGCAGAAGTTCTTTCATTTTCCTTGCTGTCACTCACTAATCATTTCCCAAAATCCCGAAACACAACAACCTTAATCTAGCCTATCTCCAATCAGTTCTTGTTCTCGTCCTTGTCTTTTTTCTTTCCCTCCCTTTCTATATCTCCGTCTGCAACTCTGTAGATTACAATGGATGGCTTCTGAAAAGCAAAGATAATCAACAGAGACAAATACCCGCCAACATAATACGAGGTAATAAAGTTGGACTCTTGGAGACAAAGGGATGCCTTTACCTTATGCCCACATGATATGTTTTGTCTTTTCTTTGTATTGTTAATCTTCCATTAGGCGTTTAAGAAAGAACCCCTTTTGATTAGAAGACTGAAAAAAGGAGTTAACTTTCATGGCAGGATGGTAACCAATGGGGATGCTTTAGATTGTGTAGAAATTGTAAGTATGTGTCAAACAAAGGGTGGTCACCTAGATGTTGCTGATCATGTAGATCTCGAGGAGTTCGTTGATAATAAGGTTAGACTAAGATGCTTGTTTGATCTGGTTCTTTCTGGTTATCTAAAAGGGGTAGCGAGGCCTATGCCTGCAATGCTCGGAAATGATGGGCAGTCACTAGATTTGCTCAAGCTTTTCCTTGTAGTTAGAGAGATTGGAGGGTTCGAATTGGTGTCAAAAGAAGGGTTATGGGGTTTTGTGGTGAAAGAATTAGGTTTGGACTCTCAGGTTTCGGCTTCGGTTAAATTGATATATGCCATGTACTTGTATGAGCTTGAAAAATGGTTGAGGAGAAATTTTGGAGATGGAAATGGGGATGGTGCATGTGGTGGGAAATTCGGGTTCTTGACATTGGAGGAAGAGATGGAGTTTAGAGGTTTGTTTAAGAATGGGGTTGGCAGAGAAGGGGTGATAAACAAAGTGGCTCTAATGGAATATAGAAAACATAAGAAGAAGTTCATTGGTAAGGATAGCAAGAATGGAGTTGAAGTTTCGGATGCCAAGAGTATATTTAGATTGCACGACAGTGTTGGGAAAGCGAATGATGATGATGGCGAAAAAGAATGCAGGAAAGAATTTAGTACTCGTAAGAGAAAACGAGAATCTTTATCAGAAATGCTGAGTTGGGTAATGCAGGTTGCGAAATGTCCTGATGATCCTTCGGTTCGGGAAGTATTGGAGCCGTGTAAGTGGAATGACCATGGTGGCGATGAATTCTGGATACAAGCCATTAGGGCACGTGAGGTGTTACGGCAGAAAAAGGATGGTCATTCAGTCATTGAACAGTATCTCTTTCAGGTAAATTTCTTGTCCTTGGTTAAATAAACTTGCTGAATTTAATATGCTAAACATATCACTATGTAGTTGAAAGATTTCGAAATTTCATGTGTGCGTGTTGTTTTAAAACTTTGTTAATAGCAGCGTAATATCAATTTGGATGGTATAAACTTGACTGTTTGGAATAGTAATCAGTGCTGAAGGTAGGAGCTTCTGAGGTCAGAATTCGGTAATTAATAAATGCATTCTCAATATAGGAAAACTTGTTATCAAAGGAATTTTGTAATGTTGATTTTACTCTCTGCTGGTTAGGATACAAAATTAGGTTTGTTGCCGATTTTAAAGGCTTAATGCTGTTTAATTTGCAGAAAAACCAGAAGATGCACCCATCCATGTATGAGGAAAACTTTCTTAGTCATCATTTTACCGAGAGGTTAAGATGCAGCGAGAGGCTTCCTAGGTCGAAATATTGTTCTTGCTCTCATTGTAGTTCTAGTTCGGCCTTAGACAGCCATCTGATGTGTCTTCATAGGACACACTCTGAATGTGAGCTTTCCTCTATAGCTATTGACTTATCATCCTTAGATATGAGTATGATTGTCGAACCATATGGAGACGATTCCTTTAGAAGACAAGTGGCCGTCGGTCCCCTCTTTCAAGCTGAAGTCCCTGAATGGACCGGTCCTGTTTCTGATTCTGACTCTAAATGGCTAGGTACACGGCAGTGGCCCTTAAATGGTGCTAAACATGATTCGCTAGCTGTAACAGATCCAATTGGTAGCAGACGACCAAATTCATGCAGCTGTCAGATTCCCGGCTCCGTTGAATGTATTAGATTTCATATTGCTGAGAAGAGGATGAAATTAAAGCTTGAACTGGGTTCACTGTTCTACCATTGGAGATTTGATGGGATGGGAGAGGAAGTCTCACTTCGGTGGACTGCTGAAGAAGAAAAGAGATTCAAGCGTATGGTACAATTAGAACCACCATCTTTAAATGCATTCTGGCCTCGCGCATCCGATCTTTTTCCCAGGAAGACTAGGCAAGACTTGGTAAGCTATTACTTCAATGTATTTTGCATCCAGCGTAGAAGTTATCAGAACCATGTGACTCCTAAAAGTATCAATAGCGATGATGATGAGTCGGAGTTCGGATGCATGAGTGACAGTTTCGGAAGTTAAGCCCTAAAGGTTCCTGCCTCAAATACTGACATGTTCTCAAAATAATCTGTCCATTGACTTGGAATAGGATGAATACCTATGAAGGTTTATGACGTTGACTAGAATCTGGAACCAGTTTCCAATCTGGTTGAACCAATAGTTGAATCTTACATTTTCTCTTTTTCCTGTTTCTTCTCTACTTACACCATATAGCATCACTCGGTTACCTAAAATCTCCATGAGATACGTTAATGACACTCGTGATGCAGTTTTGGAACGTGCAGGTGGATTTTGGACCTGGCTTGGTTCATTGACTGTGGTAAAACAATTTATGAATGTGCTAGTGTACAATACCTGTTTCAGAAATTGCTTTAAACTTTGCTTTTGCATATGTGAATAATGGTATATTTTTTCAACTTCGAACAGGAACTTGGAAGTCAGAGACAAAGATTTGGCCTATGTTTCTCCGGTTTTAAGTTTTGTTTTTCATTTTTCTTTCCAATGTTTACAGTTTACGTCGCACTTGCTCTGCCACAAACGAATTCATTCATTCGTATATGAAGGTTGCGGTGAGTGGTTCTCTTCTCCCACCAATGCTGCTTGAGTTTGAATTTGCCTGCATATTTGGTTGAAAATTCATTATAAACAAGTTCTTCTGCTGAAGTTTCTTTGGTGTGCAGTGTTAGATGTACTTCTGTAGACTGATATCTAAAAACCAACTTCAAATTTGAGTTTATACAACTTTTACCACAGTTTCAATCTTATGACTGGAAATGTGCTGAATTTATATGTTTATGTTGAAAACTTACTGTTGAAGTTAGAGTTGAATCCTGAAGGGACAAAAGCTTTCAGTTTAAACTGAATTGAACCTGGAGATCATACATTCTTTTCGTGTTTCATCCGACAAGTCCACCGCAGACACTCGTTTTTGGTCATTTATGCTTTTTGGTAATATTAATGGTATGCAGCGGCATTCCGTACAATAGTACTTGTGGATGTATTGCTCTTTGGTAGAATTTGTTGACAGTAACACTACTTGGTAACCTATGGGAGCATGAATAGAAATCCTCTACCTTTTTAGTGCCTCTATTTATGCCCCACACTAAAAATTAAGTTTAGAGTTTAGGATATAAGGAATTGGGGGCAAGTGTATCTTTTAGGGTTTAGGATTTAATTTTTTAGTGATTTTTAATATTGGGGCATAAAAAAATACCGAAAAGGGGCTGAAGTGTTCCTTGGCACGTTGTATTCTTGGTCAAAGATTATTTGAAGTTTAAGTAGGCAAGACATTAGATGCAAAGATTGCAGTGTTAGTGTCAATCTTTTTTTTGAACAATTTCTACCTAAGGGAAAGGGAAGGGAGATTTTGCTCATATTAGGTCTTGAACCCATGGCCTAAGAGAAGAGGAGGGTGTTAGCTGAGAGCTTTAACCACTCGCTCTATAGATTGTTGACATCAATATTAGATAATAGGTAGAATTATTGGGTATGTTTTGTTGGGATGGAAGGGAGAACACAACTCGAAGGTTTATATATAAATATTGTTAAGATGTTTGTTTCTTATCGAAGGCGAAATAAAAAAAAACTTAAATTACGGTCTTAAAATTTAAGATGGTGTCAAATTTAAATTATAGTGTCAAAGTTTTAAAAAGCGGTACAAATACTCTTTCAAAATAGTATTAAATTTTTTAATATATTTTATATAAGTTTTCTATATAAAAAATATTTTAAGAAGTTATAACTACACATTAATTTGGGTTTGTCATGATTTTTGTTCTCTTCCACCATGACTCCTATTTTATTGACTTGTAACTTCTCACCTGAGAAAAGGGTAATGAACCTATTAAAACTCATAAATGAATTTATTAAAATTTGATATAAAATGGATTACGTTACTCCGTCAGTTAGGTTTTTGTCACATTTATAATACGAGAGAAATATAATATTTATGTAAATATATATATTTAAAAACATTAAAGTAAGTAGAGTGATAAAATATTTGTATACAAATTGACTAATCTTATGTTCGATTTAAACATGTTCAAGAGTCATAATACTCGCCCAAACCCGAAAAACCATTTGAAATACAGAAGGGTTTAGACCAAAAAAAAACATAGGCTTAGATAACGAGTTTGAGAAAAGATTAAGCCTATGAAAGATGCGAACCAAACTCGAACTCCAACATTAAATGTCTGACCCGACTCATAAAAAATATTTTAAAACATGATTTGTCTGGGTATAAAGAGATAAGATGAATTTAATAAAAGAATAAATATATAAAATTATTGAATATCAAATTACAAATGGAATAATTTTATAAAAAATGTTCTATAAATAATAATAATAATAATTGTGGATGAGACAACAACGTGTTTTTTTCTTAGCCTTTTGACAAAATATCTTATATACACGTGTTCGAATCTGAATTTCTTAAGATGATATCATCATCTTTTTCACTAGAGTCACTCGTTGAGTTCGAGACAAAAATATACTTGAATTAGTAATTTACAAAAATGGACGGGTTTACAGAATCATGAAGTATATATTAATCCACTGCTGAGACTAGAAAAACAGTTTGCATGTACCCTGCTCGCCGGCTAAACTTTTATGCTTGCTGATGTATGTCCTTTTCCAACGCATTGATTGATCAAGCTTTGTTAATTGAAGGGGAGCCGAGTTATTTCAGAAATTGAACATTGTGATGACCTGCTCGGCTGCCAATGGACTTTTATTTCGTCTAGAAATTGTTGGTTTGTTAGGTCGTTGTGATAATGATTAAATTTAAGGATATTAAATAGTTATCGGATACGAGGGTCAATGTGGCCCCTATAGCTCAGTGGTAGAGCGTCAGTCTTGTAAACTGAAGGTCCGTAGTTCGATCCTGCGTGGGGGCATAACCGAAATCCTTAATTATTTGTTTCTTTTTTTCCCTTCCTGTAAACAGTAGAGTAAGGCTGACTCAAGTCCATTGGAATGTTTTAGGGTTGGAATTTGGAAAGGCCACATCTATACTCAATGGAAACAAATAGTGATTTATCCTGTGGACTCATTTCTCGTGGAGGCTATTTGCAAGTTGCAACTGCCTAACATTGTTGACTCTGTTTCTCAGTCCAACATAACATGATTTGCCTTGACCCTGCATCTTAAAACCGCTACGAATACACAGGGAGATGCACTTTCGTGCTTAATTCATGGTTGAATCAGATTGTACGGGGACAGTCTGCAAGGATAGTTCGTGGTAAACCTGCTGAGATGGTTGCGCTGGGAGACGAAAAAAAAAATTTCTGTCTCTTTTGGCGTCTTTATGTATACCCAACATAAATAAGTCAAACTCTGCATTTTAATTTTAAACTCTACTTTAAACTTTAACGACTAAATCATACCACCTGAACTCTAAACTCTTATTTGATTTTTTAATATTAATATATATATATGAGAACATAAAAAAAGAATAGAGTATTCTATTCGTTGAGGTTGCTAATAATATGTGATTTTGCTTTGTTCAGTATTAAATAGAAAAAAACTGTCAAATATTTGGCAAGACATGGCTGTGTGAGAAGTATATATCATAATCCCCATGCCAGATGTCACGTTCTAAGATTTGGAACTGTTTCTAGCCTCAACACAAGCACTGAGCTAGACCTGCAAAACTTACCCGAGACTCGAGCCGAGATCCGAAATCGACCCGAACACGATGATTAGACTTTGATCCGAAAATCAAAAAAATCGAACCAAATTGAAATCGACACGAATTTTAGTTGAACTAAAAATAGACTCTAACCAATTTTTAACCAAACCGAATGGACATGAACCTATTTTCTATAACCCGGATTTTAAAATCTGAAAGTCAATTTAACCCGAACGTGGGCTTCGCGTTTGGGCCTTGGAGAGCCTTTGTGGGCTTGTTTTTGATTGTTGGGTTTGAGTTTTGGGGTTGGACATGTGTTGGGATGGAGAATGAGGGACAAAAGGGTGATTTTACCTTGCTTTTGAAGGGGAAAGTAAAGAGTCTTTATGTTCTCTGCAGAAAAGAGTAGATGATATCATACTTTGTCTCCCTTGTCTCTCTTCCTCAACTATTTCATTCTCCTAACTCCCTTATCCAAGCAAAGGTTGCATCTTTGAGTTTAGAAGTGTGAATCTCTAATTTGTTGTTGAGAGAAGGTTAATCATTGTTCAAGGATCTATCTATCAAGGTAAGAATTGTTGGTTTTGGTTGAGGTTGGGAAAATGGGTGTTTAGTGGGGGTTAAAGAGGAAGAACGAGAATGAAAATTTTAACTTCATTTCTTGTTGTAAGGTTCTTTCTTTTTCATATCCTAAGTTTCCAGCAACGTTGTAACTCATCTTACAATATTTTTTTGTACTAAAAGAAGTTGGAAATTCTTCCAAGGACCAAGGGAAGAAAAAAAACATGAAGCTTGGGATAGGAGCTTCACTCTCAATTGTAGGAATCAAGGCTAGTACACTACTAACTCCTTAGTTTCATGCACATCATAAGGATGATGTATTGTTTGCTTGATTTGATTTGTATGGTTGATTTGGGTGTTTGAATGCTTGAATATGACCATTAATGGTAAAACTTGGGTTAAGTGTTAATAACTTGTAAAAATGGTAGTAAACCACCTTAAATACTTTCATAAGATGTAGACTTGAGTTTAAGGGTTAAAGCTTGCGTTTGAGGGCTTGAGAAGTGATTTTCGGAGCCTAGGAAGCCATTTTTGTGTTTCGGTATTGGTACATGGGGAGGTGGTACCAATACCCTAGTGTTCTGGGTTGAAGAATATTGTTTTTTATTGGATGAACGCAAAAAGGGGTATCAATATAGTGTTCAACCTATATCGGTACGCCATACGATCAGGTATAGGTACGGGTCGACCCGTATCAGTACGCTAAGGCTTTGAAAATTTCCAGTGAGCCAATTTTGTATCGGTACGCTGTGAGTAATGGTACCCAAAAGGTACCCGTATCGGTACGTGATGGCCTGTACCGGTACCCACTGGGAAATCTATCCAAAAATATTGTCTTTCTCCTAGAAGGCTGGAAAAATATATTGTTCGATCCAATTGACCCCTAACAGCCTAAAATGAGTTGTAAAATTAAAAAAGTGAGAAATATCCTTCTACTCGAGCATAAAACGTAAGAACTCGGTAAAAGTCTTGTGTGAATTATATGTTGGTAGAAACCATAGGATGGTATGGTTATGAGATTTTGTTATGTGCTATGTGGGCACTTGATTGTTGAGATCCGGATACTCAGTAAGAGAAAGAGTGTGTTGCAACACCATGGTTAAAGATTCACGAATGTAGGATCTCGATGCTTAGTGGACGCGAGCCTCATTCGAAGATGCTTGATGAGAGATTCCGAGCATGAGTGTAGGATCCCGATGCTTAGTGGAAGCGAGATTCACCTCATAAAGTGTATAACCCTGATGTTTAATGGTCGCAGACCTCACTCCTATATTGTGGAATAATGATTATATGATATGTGAAGCTTATGTGCTTGATGTTGATATATGTTTAGGCGGCTAGAGGTAGCGTCGTTTTTATATGATGTTATTGCCATGTTATCATCTTTAGTTGCATGCTCATATTTATGATTTGCATGAAGCATGATTGAGTGGAAGTGCATCCACTAAGCTTCGTTAGCTCAGCGTTCATAATTGTTGTTTTCGTTCATAGGTTAATAGGTTGACGTGCATCGTTGGAGCACAATCGGAGTAGGACTTTAGCTTCAACTTGTTGTCCAAGTACAATACTAGATTATTTGGGCTATGTATTCGTATGATCCTATGTTGTATTGTAACTCTTATTTTTTGGATTTTAAATCATGAGTCGAATATTTTAATTATTTATTTTACAATGGAGCTCCAATGTAATATTTTGAATTGTTTATCTACTTTGAAATATTTGAACTTAATGGATTTTATAAAATAGATGTGATTTGGGTTAAACTAGGTTGAAAGTTTATGGTAATGGCTTGGGCTTGAGGCTCAAATGTGACATCCGGGTTGAAAATGTTACATTTTCAACCTTACCGAATGGACCCAAACATATTTCACCCAAATCGTAAGCAACCTGAACCGAAGGTAACCCGAAATAAAGAAAATGTGTTAAAATAAAAAAAGAAAGATAAGATGTGAATTGTCGCACAAGTCACCAAAAAACCAAATATACAAGCTGTATAAAGTCATATATAGGTTGAAAAAAACTTAATTTGGCCTGAAAACCGAGTAAAACCGATCAATATCATATTAACCCGAAATCAATTGACTTAATATTAATCGAACCGAAAATCGTCCGGCCCGACCCGAAATCACCATAGGCTCGACTAAAATCGAACCGACTCAAACTTAAACTGAATACAATCAAACTTAAAATAACGCGAATCAAATTTAAACTGAACAACTCGTTTACCACCTCTTAGCCACCCCTCCGTAATGTTAAAGGCCTACGAAAACCAATGGAAGGAAGGTTTGGTCAGTGGTCAGCGCTCTAATCTAGAACTCCAAGAATCACATTACTACCCCTAATTGAATGACGAGACATATAAAAGAAAATAGAAAATTGACAGACGAATATTATTCTAATCGAATTGGCTCCCTAGTCCCCACTCTTTTTGTTTTGTTAATTTCCTACATTTCCAGTAGCTCCATAGCCATCGTTTTGTTTTCCGCACATGGGGAATAACACGTGTCCACCATCTATGACTTATGACCATTTCAAAGTCTTCAATCTTCTTGCTTTGCCTAAGTTAGGTCTCAGGTCTTGTCTTCATCTTCATCCCCTCCCCCTCATTATAATATACACTGAATTTTATGACGTGGGTATTAGAATATGCCTCTAAGCTATGGTAATTTTAGCGTTACAGCCTCATTTTGTATTTTAAAATTGTCTCACTTAAAATATCTTATTAAAAAAATAAACAACTTTTATAAGACATATTTCCTTTTATACATTTTTTTAGTTTCACGACAAAATAAAATTTAACTTTTTAAGAATAAAATTATCGTTTCAATTATTTTACATCATCTTTCTTACACATTCTTACACAAACTTTTTCTTCCTAAAACTGTGTGAAAAGTCAACAATAGACAAAATAAATGAGACGATGGAGTAATAAGTTTACCTCTTAATGTATAACCTATGTTTTGTGAATATCAGAAGCTTAGGGTTTTTACAATGAAATGAAAAGTAAATTTCTTTCATCTTTATTTCTCTGTGTTTTTCCTCACTATCCTAACAGTGGGTAATGCTATATTTATATTAAAAAATATTAAAACAAATAATTATAGATAAAGAGTAAGAGTTGATCTTTATTTTAGACTATATTTTATTTAAAATAGAATAAAAATAAACAATCAAAATAAGTTTGAAAGGCATGATTTACGATATAGGATGAGGTTGGTCAAAAAGGATGGCATTTGGCTCTTTACCTCATTATTATATTTCTTTTCAAAACCCTGGTTTTTCTATCTATATCTACACCTTTCTTTGCTTTTGCCTAATCCATGGCTTCATCATCACTTTGTTGATTACACCTTAAATTAATCAAACACTAATCTTACATTCTCCTAATTCAAACAAGCTTCTTTAATTATTCCCCCTACTCACATCATATTGGGACCCACCTTTTGGATGATTAGGATGTATATTTTTAATAAATAGATGTAAATCAATAAAGCCTTTAGCTATAAAAAGATGAATATTCAAAATCGAATATTCAAAAAGATTATGTTGCTGATCTTAAAATACAAACGTTTGTTAATTATTTAAACTTAAAATTGAAGAATAATGCCTAATTTACAATTACATAAATTGTCATTATGCTGAAAATTTAAAAGGAGCCAAGTTAAATTTTTAGAGGATTTGATTAAAATTATTTAATTATTTAATGTTTAATATATATTTTTTAAAAAAAGTTAAGAGAATCAAACTAAAACATATTTAAAAAATTGAAAGACTTATTATTAAAATTTTAAATCTATTGCATCTCAAGGTAGTTCCATATACCTAGGGATGTTCAAAAATACCCAATCCAGTTGATCTGGTCCGTCGACTCAAATCTTAAAAAATTGGATATATTTTTTTAAAAATACCGACTTGGGATTTTTTCTGGGTAGTTTGGCCGGGTTTCGGTCGATTTTTTTGTAACCGGATACCCCACTTTGTACTTTTAATATTTTATTTTTTAGTTTTAAATTATATATTTATTTTAGGTTCTTAATATTTTTACCTTAAAACTACATTTAAATCTCTAAATATTTTCTATGTTTGTATTATATACTTTTAAGTTTTAATTTTTTTAAAAATATTTGTATTAATTTGTTAATACAATATTCGAAAGAAAAAAAACAAGATTAATATTTTTAATATCTTTTTAGTGATAAACTTTAATATATATATATATATATATATCTTAAAACTAACTTCAAATCACTAATTGTTGTGTTTGGATTAGTATTACGAACTTTTAAATTTTGTGTTTACTATATAATTTTTAAAATTTTTAAATTTAAAAATAAATAAATAAAAAGTAAATTAGGTACCCAATACCCGATTTTGTAAGTACCAAATAATTATGAGTCAGGATCGGGTCAAAATATTTAATACATAAAAGATCGGGTATTCGGTACTTCGGGTATTCAAAAAAATCAGGTACCCGGACTGTATAGCATCACAATGATAATCATACATTTAAAGCGTCAAAGCTAGCTAGGCATAGTTTTACGGCCAAAAGGCACTTTTCCTTGCTGTCCGCCGTCGACTTAGGTTGAAGAGAAAGAAGGAAAGAATGGGAGCTCCACCCACCCACATATAGTTGGAAAATAATTAAACCTAATAAGTTGTATGTACATAGTGCAAAAAAAATCATATTTAAAGGTTCTGGATTTTGTAAATACAATAATATCAAAATTTTGACGGGAGAATTTCATGAGTTTTGTGATTCTATCAAATTCGATAGAATTATGGATAGTTAAAAAAACACTTACTCATACAAAAGAATATCATATTTATTAACGAGTATAATTAGTCCAAGTGATAAGCAGCTTGATATCGCTTAAATAAGTCTCGAGTTCGAAGTCTTGTGTATGTAAAAGTTTCTATTGAAAGACTCATCTACTAAAATTAAACGTGCGATTATATTTAAAAATATCAAAGCCTGTAAAGATGATTTCCACTTTCGGGAGAGTTAAATTATAGTTGGGAAGCAAATGAATATCGCTTTTGACAACGTTACTTTTTTTGAAGAAAGGGTTACGAGGATAACGTTTTTTTTTAGTAAGAGAGAATTGACTGTTCCATTTTTGAAAATGTCAAGACTTTTCTTAACGTTAGGCTTAGTAGAAACATTTCATAATGTTCGAATTATTTATTCAAATAATTTTGAAAAATGAACCTAAAAAGGAGGAGAAATGAATTTCTGCCCACTAGACCATCGGAATTATTGTTATTCATTAATTTAAATATTTATAATGACTAAATATTATATTAATCAATAAAATGTGATTATAGAGAGAACGACTTATCATCAACTTAAATATTGTTTTTTTTACACATCAATTGAACATCTTTATTATAAATAAAAGTAAAATAAGAACATAATTTATCAAATGTTTTAAAACATCCTAAAAATAACAAAAAAATAATAATATATTTAAAGAAAAGATAAGCGTTGCTCCGGTTAGATCAAACACTTCCTCTTTGCACCAAAGAAATGTATCTGCGGTCCATTGTAGGAAGAGTCATTGGGGAGTTGTTAAAACACAAACTAGATGAAACCCCCAAAATCAGCAACCACATTTGACGCATATTCCCAAAGGCGACGATCTGTGTACACAGTTATGATTACATCGACCAACAACACAAAAAGAAACAAACTATCCAAGAACACCGACAAACATTAATTCGTAACAAAATCGCGAGGGTCATCGAACGAACACTAAACATTTGCAAAAGTAGTCATAAAACGTGTCATAAAGCAAAGTCGTACCATAAAAAGCAAATAAAACGTGACACGGAGACAGAAAAAAACGCAATAAGATGCGTGAAACAAAACAATAGATTTAAATATAAAAAAACAAAAAAAATATAAATTACCAACGGGCGACGATCAACACTAAAATTAATACCACATCCGATTAAACAATAAATAAATAAATAAAGAGAGAAAAAAGCAAGCAAGGACTATGGTTTTTATTTAACTCAAATATAGTTTTTATTATCTAAATTTAAAATGTTTTTATATATCGATGTTTCCTTTATGCTATTTTGTTGAAGGCTTAATAAGTGCCCAAATTTTGTCAATTTTTACGATAGGTGCCTAAACTATTTTTTTGTTGAAATAAGTGTCTAATATTTTTTTTTGTCTGAAATAGGTGCCTAAACTTTCATTTCGTTACTTTTAAGGTAAATCCGTTAAAAAATTTAACGCCTAATCAGAATTTGGCACGTGTTTTTTTATTTTATTTTATTATTTTTTCAAAATCTGAAACTTTTCAAAATTTTCAAAACAGTCCCAAATCCAAACACCCAAATTCAAAAATTGGTGTCATTGTGGCCGCCGATAGCGTTGATGGACCTCACCACCGTCGTCGCTAGAGTCTATCGCCTATTTCCCCCAACTACCCTTCACCGATAATTGGCGAGAGGCGTGCCTATTGGACGTCGAACAGTTGGAGTCTTTCGCGTTCGTCATTCGCCGTCCTATTGATGCACCTTCCGCCGGTTACCGACGATAAGTAGTTGGAGAAAATAGGCGGGAGACTCCCGCGACGGCGGTGGTAAGGTTCGACGACACTATCAGCGGCGACAATAACGCCAATTTTAGAATTTGGGGTTTAGGGATTTGGGATTGTTTTGTAATTTTTTAAATTTTGAATTATTTTTAATTTAATTTATTTTCAGTTTGTTTTTGAAAATAAAAAAAATCCACGTGTCAAACTATAATCGGGTGATAATCTTTGTTGACAAATTAACTTTAAAACAGGTAAAAATAAAATATTAGATACTTATTTCAACTAAAAAATAATTTAGACATCTATTATAAAAAATGATAAAATTTGGACAAATAATTAAGCCTTTTTTGAATTATGTCATATTTTTTAATAAAAAAATGCAATGGGCAAATGCGGTAGAAAGGTGGGGGGTCCATGGTGGTGGGTAGGTAGTTAGTCCAAATGGCAGGTAAAAGGGGAGAATTTTCGAGGAAGTCCCCTTTTCTTTATTACTTTATTAATGTATGCGGTGGGGTTGGTTGGGGCCGCGCACGAAATCCCATCAACACGTGGACGCCCACACGCCACACGTGCACACCTCCCACAACCACTTTATTACATCAAATCTAATTCCACTCCTAAAAATATTAATAGAATGGAATCTGATTCCTTTAAGTTTTACAACTCTCCTCTATATATTTTTTATGATTGCATTTTTATATTTATTTTTAAAATATAAATTAAAGAATTATTAAATATTTTTAAAATGATTTTAAAAGAATATGAATATAATTTAAAAGAATATTTTAATTAATATTAAATCAAATTAATCGATAATTAAATTTTTAAAAATTTAAATATTAATCGATCCAACACCTAAATAACGTTGAAAATTTTGAACACGATAATTGTGTTCTTATATATTATAATTAAGGATCTAAAAATAATAAATAAATAAAAGTTAATGGGAAGGACATTTAAGTAAATGTAGCTAAATCTTAAGGAATTATATATTAGAAATGGGATTATTATTCCATACACAATTGGCGATTTTTTTTTTGTTTTCGCAAACGTGTTAATTTTAAGGTTTATAATTTTAGTTTAAGTTTAAAAGTTTTATTGTATGAGTTTAGAATTTAGGGTTCATGATTAGAATTTAAGGTTTACAGTTAGTGTTTAGGTTTTTGGGTTTAAGTGGTTATAAACCCTAAATTTTAACCATAAACCCTAAATTCAAAAGTACTACATTTAAAATCTTAAACCCTAAATAAAATCTCTAAACTCTAAAACTAAAACGTTTATGCATAGAATAATTAGTAATTACCCTTAGAACTATTACCTAAGCTCGGGTCGTTTCGTTAATAACATCGAAATCTTAGAAAATCAAGTGATTGCCGTGTTTGACCTCAATACCCTTTGCTGTATAGTATTTCATACAATATTAATTATATAAGAATAAAAATTTCCATTCTCATTTAACATATAAAATATATAAATTTATTCTATAAATACGGAAGTGAGTTTGAACAAAAAAAATATATAAATATGGAAGTGAGATTTAGATTTAAGAGTTGGAAGATTTGATTTTTTTTTCTTCTTATTTTTCATTCTTGATTCCACCAAGGAAGGTTCTTCTATAGATCACAGTTTCCTTCTCGCCGTTCATTTTCTCTCTCTCGATTTTTTTTCTCGGGAAAATTTGATAATTCCGAGAGGAAGATAGATTTGAGCTGTTTGGCTCGTCAGAAAAAAAATAGAAAAAGAAAAAAGTGGAAATGAGAGGCGCAAATGGAGGATATAGAGCTATGAATAATCCTTTGGATACTATACATGCTGCTGCGAACGCGATCGCTTCAGCTGAGAATCGTGTTCCACAATCTACTGGTCATGTAAAAGCTTTATTTGCCTTTTTTTATGTATTTTGTTTTCATCGACTTGATTGTTTAAGCTGAATTTATTTCGATTTGTTGAGTTCCAGAAGTGTTTTAAGCGTCTTTTGATATTCATTTCGTGATCTGTTTTTGCATGATTCCGTTTTTTTATCCTTTTGTTCTTTAATGATATTCATTGAGTGAACTTATAACTTTAATCAAATTTAGGCCTTTTTTTTAATTTTTTGCCTTAAGAAATGATAAGTTAAATCCTTGTGATTTTAGGCTTAGATTTATTGAAGGTTGACTTGTTCCTGAATCAAGAGTCTTTCACTGTTGCTTGTGGTTAGGTATACTTAGGTTTAGAACTTGAAATTTTTGCTTTTATAAATTGTATTTTTGGTACTTCAAAACATACAGGTTTTTTACTTTTTGAATTTGGCAATTCAGGAATCTGATAATAGTCAGCGTTGATGAAACAGTGCTAATTAGTAGATATGGCATTTAGATGACCTTCCTGGTGCCTTATTTCCAGTTCTACTTTCATTCAGCGAAGTTCCTAGATCAGAAGTAAAGAAACAAAAGGAGTAGATCCGAGCTGATGTTGTACAATTTGAACTTAGAAAGTTCCTAATTGTACCACGTAATCATTGAATTTGTTTGTATCATGCTCTTTATGGCCATGATATGGGTATAGCTAATTAGAAGGTTTCAAATTCGTAGGGATTTTGGAAAACTATTAACTTCTGTAAATCACAAGGACATCCAAATTCAGTGTATAACCAGTGGTTTTGAATATAGAAACTGCTTTGTTCTGCCTTTAGGTATGATTTCCTTGTACTGGAGGTTTAATTGAAGAATAGTGATATATATAATCACTTAGGAAAAGGTTCGGAAAAACTTAAACAGGGGGTGGGAAGTGCCCCTGCTCCTTTGCCGTAACTTAGATGTTAAAAGGGTGGGTTTAAATGGGTTATCTACTAGGTTAAAAGCTTTGAAATGGAAAAAGAATCCACAAGCTCATACTCTTTCTGCCAAAGAATTGAAATTAAATTTATAGAATTATGTCCAATAACCTTTGAGCATATATACTATAGCATGTTTCATTACTTGATACACTTTGGTAAAGTTCAATGAGGATTGGTTGTATTATTGCCGTAATATGCCTATGTCTTTTAGAAAAAGGTTCATTAATCGTACCTGTCATTTATTTTATTTCTTCTAGCCACCTAAGAATTTGGCGTGATTTCCTGTAATAATGCATTTTTATCTTAACGTTCAACAGAAAAGATGGGGTGGTTTCTGGAGCAAATATTGGTGCTTTGGATCTTACAAACAAAAAAAGCAAATTGGACCTGCTGTTCTTGTTTCTGAACCGAGTTCTTCCCATGCTAATGTGCCTGCTGCTGAAATTCCAACCCAAGCACCTGCCATGACACTTCCCTTTGTTGCCCCACCCTCCTCTCCTGCATCTTTCCTTCCATCTGAACCCCCCTCTGCTACTCAGTCTCCAGCTGGTTTAGCGTCTCTCACCTCTATATCTGCTAGTATGTACTCTCCAGGGCCTGCTTCTATATTTGCAATTGGCCCTTATGCTCATGAAACTCAGTTAGTTTCGCCACCTGTTTTCTCCACCTTCACCACTGAACCATCAACTGCTCCCTTCACTCCTCCCCCAGAGTCGGTGCACTTGACTACGCCTTCCTCACCCGAGGTGCCATTTGCTCGGTTCCTTGGCCCCAACTTCCAGTTTGGAGAGGCTGGACAGAAATTCCCGTATCCCACTATGAATTTCAATCTTACCAGCTTCAACCTGGGAGCCCAGTCGGCCAACTGATCTCACCAAGCTCAGGAATCTCAGGTTCAGGCACATCATCTCCTTTCCCTGATGGTGATTTTGCTGCTGGTTTACGCTTTCCCGAGTTCCGAATGGGTGACCCTCCCAAGCTCTTAAACATCGATAAGCTTTCCAACCGTGAATGGGGATCAAGTCATGGTTCTGGGAGTTTAACCCCAGATGCTACAACGTCCACACCTCGCAATGGTTTTCTTATGGATAGTCAGATCTCCGAAACTGTGTCATATCCACATTTGGATAAACAAAGCCCAACCAATCATAGAGTTTCATTCTAGTTGACTACCGAAGAAACAGAGGCAGCAACACCATCTAAAGCCGTGTCAGAATCTCTACAGAATGAAGCAACAAGAGAAAGAGAAGAGAATGCAACCAAGACGGTGGATTATCACGAGTGTCGTGTTGGTGAAACATCCAATGAAAGACCAGAGAAAGCTCCAGCAGATGGGGAAACCACACCGCACCACCACCACGAGAATCAATGCCCAACACTCGGGTCAGCTAAAGAATTCAATTTTGACAATGTGGATGGAGTCGATACACATACGCCCATTGTTAGTTCTGATTGGTGGGCGAATGAGAAGGTAGCCGGAAAGGATGACAGTGTAGCTAGGAATTGGTCTTTTTTCCCCATGATGCAGCCGGGAGTCAGCTAACCGGTATGCATTTTAGTCGATGCCTTCTGATTTTCACGTCATTCTAGGAACTAGATACGGTGTTGGCGATCCGAACAATTTGATAACAGCACCGATAATTTTAGCGTCGTTTTATATATTTCTGCTGTTTTATGTAGGCAGATAGATATCATACATCGTATGTAAAATATGAATGACAATAGTCATAGAATTGCAGTTAAAGAAGGGAAATTTTTATATGGTGGTCGATGTTTCCGGGGATAATGTAATGTTTCTTATTGCTGATTTTGAGACCCAATGAAACGTTGCAGCTGCAAATAGGGATGACAAACGGATATATTTTTGCGGATTTTGGACCGCCCTGCCCCAGTTGAAGTGGGGATGGGTATGAATTTGGTGGATAGTGGGCGGGCGTGGATGTAAAAAAGTCATACCCGTCGTGGGAAGGTGATGAATTTGAAATCTTACCCGCATCGTATCCACCCGCATCTACTCTACTCACCTCACATTCGCCCGTCCCTCCCACTAGCTACTCACCATACGAATTTTGGACCAGTATGAATTTAAAAATAAGTTTACAACTTATTCTGTAAACCCTAAGATTTAAAAGGCGTCTTATAATTTAACCAAATCTTAGAGTATAAACATTCGTTATAATTGTCTACTGCTATTAGTTAGCTAGATGTAGTTAAGTAAAATTTATACCGACATAAATGTGCTTTAGTTAAGTTAGCTATAGTTAGTTAGTTGTAGTTAAATTTATACATGTATTATATATATTCACTTGATCAATTAATAAAATATGTAAAGTTTTATTCTTCTTTACACAACTTTTAATTTATTTTTACATAATTCGATATTAGTGGTTGCTTGCCAACTGGGTACGGGCGGGTACGGATACTCCTTATACTCATATTCATTTAAAATTTTTATATTCACTACCTACCTACTACTCACGGCGGATATTATTTTCTAAATCCACACCCGTCAAAATGGGTACATTCTCAAATCCACCCCCACACCTACTACTTAATTATGTGCTTTCGAAAAGAAAAGAAAAAACTAAAATTTAAATCAATCTATTTGAGTTATTTGATTTTTGAATAAACATGAACAAATAGTTTGAGTTTTCAAATTTGAACTGAGTTAATTTTTTATATATTTAATATATAAAATACTACACTAAATTGATATATACTTTTTTGAGTTTTTGTCAATTTCGAAAAATGAATATATCAGAATCTTTCAACCACACTTAAAAAATAAAAAATTTCATAAACAAAAATGTGAAAATTTTTCAATAATACATAAAAAATAAAAATTATATAACACCCATAAAATTTCTTTAGGAAATCTTTTTTTTAAGATTCTAGTTTTTAAAGTTATATATTTATTAATCTTCAAGTTAATTATATATTATTTTGTTTTGAAAGAAGATTTCATACATATGCAGTCTAATGTATGTGCTCTAACCTGAAATTTAATTATATTAACAACAACGTTTTAATTTAGCATTTATTTTTTTAATTTAAATTAATTCAATTTTTATAAACTCAACTCAATTTTTTTAAAATAATTCTAAATAACAAAATAAAACCTCTTAACTAACTTTTTTTTTTCATTTACACCCCTTACCCCCACAAAGAGTAGGTCTGGGGTGTGCCATGTCTAGGGTGCGGGTAAAACTAAAAGCCGACAAGCTTCAAAACTTTTCTACGAACTGAAAATGTTAGACTTTTTGATAACTTTTTTGGGTTGATTTTTTTAAGTTTTTCTGCAAGTATCAAAACTTATTTTGTAAGTATCGATACTTAATTTTTTTTTGTAAATTTTCAAATTGGGACAAAGTATCGATACTTGTAAAATAAGTTTCGATACTTGCAGAAAAACTCAAAAAAACAAGAAGTCTAACATTTTCAATTCGTGGACAAATTTCAAAAATTACCGTCTTTTAGTCACACCCTAAACATGCTGCACCTTAGACTCACCCCACAAAGGACCAAAACAACATTCCATGGTTTCTTTAATAAAAAATGCTTATATTTAACTACATAAAGAATACCAAATTTTTTTCATTTAGGTATCTAAAGTGTTTTTTTTGTCAAATAAGTACTTAAATATATTTTTTTTGTCAAAATACGTAGCTAAAGAATTTATTGATCAAAAAAGTATATATATTTTCATCTAAATTCTTAAAAGTTGACATGCGATATTTACTAAAAAAAATATTATGTGTTTATTTTAACTAAAATACTTTAAATACATATTTTTAACAAAAAAGTTATACTTTAAATATTTTTTTGAATAGAGTATACTTTAAATATTTATTATATAACAGCTTAATAACAAACATTGAAAGTAATAATAATAATAATAATAATAATAATAATAATAATAATAATAATAATAATAATAATAATAATAATAATAGGGTTTAAATTTGATACACAAGCTGTATAAAATAATTTTACACAAGCCTGCTTATTTCTACTATAAATCAAAATTAAAACTAAACCCTAAAAAATTAAACCCCAAACCCTAAACCTTAAACCCTAAATTCTAAACACTACCCTTAAATTATAAACCCTACAACCTAAACTCTAAACTAAACCATTAACCCCTAAAACTAAAAAATCTGTGTAAACTAAAATTTACACAGACTGTATATTAAAATTTTTCTCATAATAATAATAATAATAATAATAATAATAATAATAATAATAATAATAAGCAACATTCCCGTTCTACACAAATAAATCGTCCAAAAAGTCGGCCCAGGTTGGAGTTTGACGGCTCGTTCAATCTGTTCCAGACTTCCCGTTCATTCGTTATAAAAAAATCTGTTAACGTTAAATATGCATTCCAGAGCTGGTATTTCTCTTAACCTAAACCCAACTCTTTCGTCTTCTACAACAATCAATCCTTTATATTCCCTTATTGCTCACATCTTCTTCCCCCCATCAAATTCTCTCCGTCTTCAAAAAACCTAACCAAATACTCAACATTCTCATCTCTTCCCAAGAGTTTGGGCTGAAAAATTATGTCATCGATTGCAATGCAATCTTTGAAATTAGAATCGGAGTTAAACAACGATGCCGTGTCAATCAATATCGGCGGCCAGATTTTCCAAACCACCAAACAGACCCTAACCCAAGCCGGCCCTGAATCCCTCCTTTCTCGAATTGCGGGAACGGGTTCAGACCGGTTCGTCGACCGAGACCCGGATCACTTCTCCCTCCTCCTTTCCCTCCTCCGTAGTGGTACCCTTCCTTCCAAAGTCAAGGATTTTGACCTCCGTGACCTTATCGAAGAATCCAGATTCTATGGCCTCGAGTCCCTCTTGACCAGCTCTTTGACCAACCCTTCTCACTTTGACGGTTTTGCCCTCCAAAAGTCGTCCGTATTACCCTTGAACGGCCGCGACTGCCCTTCCGCGATTGCCTCGACGCCGTTCGGGTCCTTGCATGTTTCCCACGGTAGCAAGATCACGTCTTTCGATTGGTCTCTGACGAGGAAGTCAACGATTCTGACCCAATTCACAGCCGTTGATTCCTTACTCGCTTTATCCCCAGATATCGCGGCGGCTGGGGCGACCGACTTTTCAGGGCTTCAGATTCTCGACCTCCGTGAAGGGTGCGTCAAACAAGTTCTCAACTGGGAGAATTCGACCCGGTCTGGTTCCACGGTTCAAGCCATCGGCTCATCAGGCGAGTTCTTGTTTACTAGCTTTGAATCCAGTAGAAGAAACTCCAATTCGATCCTGGTTTATGATTTGAATACTTTGAACCCTGTTATTGAAATCGGCCGTAACGAAATTTTCGGGGTTGATCTTGATTCAGCAATCCCTGCTACAAAGTTGAAATGGGTTTCGAGTTTTGGATTACTTATGGCATCGGGGTCACATAGTGGGTTATCGGGGGTGACAGGGAGTATTAGGTTTTGGGATATAAGGTCTGGTAAAGTGGTCTTTGAATTGAAGGAGAAAGTTGATTGCTTTGCTGATGTTTGTGTTTCGGATAATTTGAATGTGCTCTTTAAGGTTGGAGTGAATTCCGGGGAGGTTTTTAATGCGGATTTGAGGTGTTTAGGGGGTGTGAATAATGATGCAGATGATAATATTAATCCATGGATTTGTCTTGGGGATAGAAGGAAGGTTGTTAATGGGAAGAAAGAAGGGTTTGGTTGCAAAATTGAGAGCCATGGGAATCAAGTGTTTTGCAGTAAAGGAGGGGACATCGAGTTGTGGTCGGAGGTCGCTATGGGTTTAGAGAAGACTAGTGAGGGTCAATTAAAGGGAAGGGTTTTCAGGAAGAATTTGATGGGGAGAGTGAAGGATACAGGAGGCTTGAGGATAACCAACTTGGCATTTGGTGGAAGCAAGATGTTTGTGACTCGTAAGGATCAGCAAGCCGTCGAGATTTGGCAGGGTTCGACGAGGGGTTTTTAATCTTTGGAGCCTTTGGTAGCATACAAGAATGTTGATCAAACTAGAATTTGGTAAGCTTTTTCTTAAATTAGTGTATTGTTTGATAGCTTTTGTTTGTAAATAGGATGAACAAAAGTAAATTTGTTTATAGTTATATATTTGGTTCTTGGTGATTGAATTCATATTAAGAATAGATTTCTGTAATATTGAATCATAAATGGGAAGACGCAGGCCTTTGTTGTCTAATCTACCAATGCCCTATTCAAAATGTGGTGAATTGCTATTATTGTTGTTGTTTATGATTGCCTTGGGATCCAGTTTTTTGTTGTTTTACGCCCCTTCCATTCAATGGCTTCAAGTTCTCAGTTGAAACCTGCTCTATTGGAAAGTAGCAAGGAACTTGTCAGCATTATTATAGCCATTTTTAAGTAATATTCTTTGAGCCAATATCAGCTTTTCTTGAATCTGTCTGGTGAATGGATACATCCATTTGTCTTAATATATATAATGTTATGCCTTAAATAAACATGTTAATCTTAAGCCCCGGAGGATAGGTTTTTGATATTGCAGGAACTAAGTGGTAATAAAGAAGATTAAGCCTGCATATGTCTGCAACTTTCAGAAGTATAGTCTTTATTCCAAACTACAGAACCCTTTCTTCTTAAGTTAAACCGAACAGTAACATAATATATAGGTGCAGTTCTATGATGAGCTGTGGCATCAGTAGTATTTTGATTTCTGAGGGAATATTAATTCTTTCCATCCCTTGATGGGACTATTAATGTTTTAAACTTCGAAGATTGCACTTTCGGCTGGGATGGAAGTAAGATTTTATGCAAGAGTTGTGAACTATTAGGAAGTTATATTATAAATGTACGGATGCAAAATTATATTGTCAATAGAAAATACAAAAGAAATAATTGAAGTACGGGGAAATTTAATTTTTTTAAGGAGTGCAACTGCTCCTAGCACTCCTCGGTTCATCCCTGCCTTCGACAACGAGAATCAAATCGTATATATTCTAAAATTTTTAATATTTTTCTTCTTTCCATTCATTTGAAATAATCGTGCATGCATTACTTTTTCTTGGACAATTTAGTTTATTATTTCTAACTTTTTACGTTTCAGAATGTTTGTTTTTAGTCTTGCGATCATATTTCTTTAACCATGTTTGGGTTTCATGGTGCAGTGGTTACTCATGGACTTTGAATCCGGGTTCAACTTTTGATGGGACCTTTATTTTTGGCAATAACTTTGTCCTGTTATTTATTTATATGTAAAAAAGATGTGAAGATTCACCTTAAAAATAATGTGATACATCAACCTTATTAGTTGAGACCACAGATGACGTGATGAGTCGGATCTATCTAATAAATTTTCGTGTATATGATTAATACACATTATGATTATCCAAATCTAACCATATTTTGCAAATGACTTGTCCAAATTTTTTCAGTTCAACTTTTTTTATTTTTCACTATTTATTTTATTTTAATTTAATATTTAATAATTTTATATGTTTTATTGTTATTATATATATTTTCACTCTTTTATAGACAATTTAACATATTGTGTATTATTTTGACAAAAATGACTGTTTTATAAATTGTTTTACATTTGATAAAGATTCATTGTCTTTTTTTTATAAATATTTCTAAAAGAATTAATTAAAAGTAAATAAAAACTACTAATAGTTTTATATAGTATTTTAAGTTATTTTAACTATTTGAAATATAGTCGATTGAGTTTAGCTCAATTAATATTGTTATTGGTATAATATACAGGAGGATGTAGGATCAAGCACGCTTAAACTCTCAATATCTTCTTATTTATGAGTAAAAGAGGGGTTTGGATGGTATAAGCATTGAAGTTTTGAAAGTTACAAAATACTTATTATACTTATAGAAATATGATAAAATAGTCCCTACAAATACACATTATATGTTATATAATAGTGATAAGTTTAAAGATCATCTTATAACAATTCAATAAGGATAATGATCATTTGTGTGCGTTAGTCTTAAATAAATCGGTTGAATTAAACTTTCTCAATAGTATATCCTTAGAGGGTCATTAAAAAGTGGGTGTAATCTCAACGCCTATGGCCAGCACAATCAGATGGAAACGAATTTGAGGGGGGGGGGGGATTAATTGCGAGTTTAAGAGCTGTACATTCGGGTTTTCTTTTGACTTTGTAAATTGCAAACCTTTGTGACCGGGGCTGTCGGTGGAATCCAAAGTCCACCATCCAAGACTTTTTGGAATCTGTTGGCGTGTTTCTTCTTCCATGTGACCGGAAATGATGAATAAATATAAGAAAAGAAAATTAATGATAACCGTAAGCTCGACACGTTTCGAAAATGCAGGCCATGTGAATTTTGTTCATTGCATAAACCCGACAAATTTAACTCGAGACACGAATTAATTTATTAAATTTAAATATATTAATTTAAAATCTGATATAAGCGAATCAAAATTGATTCAAATTTTAGTTAAATCAAATGGATTTAAACTGAATAGACTCAAATTAAAATCACTCGAAATAAAGAAAAGATATTGGAGAAATAAAGAAAATATATTGGAAAAATAAAAAAAAAGAAAAAACTTTGATATATAGGCCGTGTAAATTTTAGTTTACACATGTCTTTTAGTTTTAGGGGTTATGGTTTTAGTTTAGGGTTTAAGGTTTAGGGGTTTAGGTTGTAGGGTTTAAAATTCAAGGTTAGTGTTTAAAATTTAGAGTTTAGGATTTAGAGTGTGGGGTTTAGTTTTTTAGGGTTAGGGTTAGAAATTTAAGATTTGAGTTTTTATAGTGTAAATACACATGCTTAGGGTTAAAAATTTTACACAACCTGTGTATCAAAGTTGTACCCTAAAAAAATGGGATGTGAACTGCTGCACAAATTACCCAAAATACAAATATAGTGGCCCTATAAAACCATATATAAGGGTGTAAAAAATTGATCCGACCTAAAAATTCAACTAAAATCGGCCGATCGCGTATTGAATCGACCCGAAAATTAACCGGCCCAATATGACTTGAACCAAGCAGATACTCGATCTGAATTGCCATAGACCCGAACTAAAATTGAATTAGCCCAAATTAAATGTAATCAAACCTAAAATAACTCAAGTAAAAATGACTTGAATCGAACGACCCGTTCACCACATCTAGCCTTGCTTTTGGCTCGGTTACATTCAAAGCTGGCTGTGCAAATTAGATTATATAAGTATGCAAACTAACTATATAAGACAAATAAATATATAAGTGTAGTTTTTAAAAAGATTTTATTTTGATATACAATCTGTGTAAAATAGTTTTACACAACCACTTTATAAAATCTAAAATCTAAAACCCTAACCCTAACACCATAAATTCTAAACCCTGAACCTTAAATTTTAAACCTACAGCTTCAAACCCTAAACTAAACCTCTAACCCCTAAATTTAAAAAGCACGTATAAACTCTAATTTACACGGACTGTGTATCAAACTTTTTCTCTTTTTAAAATATATTAAAACTTAAAATTTTGTTTTACAAAATTAAATATAAATAACTTAATATGTAAATATGTTGAGTATTTTAGAAAGACTAAATAGTGATAATTATTTTTTAAAGAAATTATAATGTTTTATGTGGGTAATTTACATTTTAGATCACTAAACTTAGCATCTATTTTCATTTACATCACAAACCTTTAATTTAATCAAATTATGCCATTCAACTTTTATTATTTACAAATTAAGCCATCCAATTGATACCATTAAATCATTCTAATGGAAAAAATTGAATTGACAATTTTATTGAACATATTTTTTGCTTATCATCAATAAAAAATGTTTTATTGGTAATTTAAATTTTTTGCTATGATTCATAGCAGATTTTGTTATTTTTCTTCGAATTTATTTAAATGAAATGTTTCAAAAAATCTTATAAAAAATTATTAAAATTATCAAAATAGTATTTGATGATGATATGTGAAAAATATGACAATTAAAAGCGTTTATATTAGTTTTTTTCGTTATAATTAGTTAACGATAGTAGTACAAATGGTGTAGCTTATTAATGATAAAAAATAAAAGATATAATTTGAGTAAATTAAAAAATTATGATGTAAATAAAAGTGAATGTTAAATTTAGTAATTCAAATTATCATCGGTGTAACCTATTCACCCCAATCTTTTCTTTTCTCTCTCTATTTTTTCGTTTCCATAATTTTTCTTGTTTGGCCCATCATTTACTTTCTTTTTTCACACTTATTCATTGTTCATGTCGATTTGATCTATATTGACAAATAATTCATTCATATTTATTTTATAAAATTTATGATTTATTTTGTAGATTTAAGATTTTGTTTTTGTTTTTTTAATAAATTTTCTCATTTTCTTACTAAAATAATTAAAGTTTCTTATTTAATAATTTTTCGATGGTTATGTTATTGTTTTTTTATTACGAATAAAAACATAAAATTCAAACAATATGAGCTAATTTAGGATTTGGTGTAGTATTTGTTTACATTTTCTCTTTTAATAGTTATATATGTAAAAAGGATAAAATGACAATATCATATAACGAGTGGAACAAGACAACCTGCGGTTATAAAACGAAATTAATATATATATATATCATATTCAAAAAATATAATTATAACACTATTTTAATATGTATATATATATCATATTCACACTTTCTCTTTAAAAATAATTAATGTCGGTTTAAAATTAAAAGTTTAATATTTTTATAAGAACATACGCAAAATTTTATATCAGCCGTGTAAATTTTTATAAAACTATATTAAAAATTCAAAAAGGTGTGAATTAAAAAAAAATTAGCATGTGCCAATGCATCTTTCACATGTGTGAGGAATCCGTAGTACCAAATTGGTTGGACAATTGGATGGTGGCACTAATAGTTTTATGATAATTAAAACAACTCAATTAAAGTCTATAGCACGTAAATTATTTTTAGCAATTATAAACTAAATTCGAATATAATGCTATCTGATTTTATTTTATTTTCGTATATAATGGTTTTGCTTTTATAAGGTCTGTAACAGTTTTGATGAACTTGAGTAAAATTTTATATATAAAAAAGCATAATGTCTAGTTATATTGACATATATATTATTATTATTTTTATAATTACATTTATTTAATTTATTGTTTGATTAATTTGGATTTTGTGCTGACAAAATGTATTATGGATTAAACTTTTAAGTCAATTTGTTATATTTGCAATGTCAAGATCTAATATCTGACTTTGCTCAAGAGATATAATGTCTCATTTCATTAGACTAACTAATTAGTGGTGTATATGTATATGTATATGTATATGTATATGTATATGTATATGTATATGTATATGTATAATTGCTCAACCAATCTTATTATTTCCCTTTACATGTTCATTTAATGCTAGCTGCTAGGGGTGCTTATTGAGTTGAGCAGCTCGCAAACAACTTGAGCTCGACTCGGTCAAAATTTGGTTAACGCTCAGCTCGAGATCTTAGCGAGTCAAGTCGAGTAAGACCCAACTTAACTTGATAAGTTCATAAGTAGCTCGTAATTTTTTTATAAAGTCTTTTATTATTTTTTATGGTTACCTTGTAAAATTATGTTTCAAGAAGTTTAAATTTTAGGTGAAAACTTTAGAAAAGTTCAGTGAATTGCCATACAATTTTTGTTTCAAATTTCTAAAATATTTTGTATTTTCTGAGTATTAAAAAAATTAAATTGTATTAATAAGAAATTAAATTACAATAATGAGTCTTTTCTCTTTTTTTATTAAAGTCTTTCACTTTTTTTTATTACTTTATGTATAAAGTAGAAAAAGGAAATGTATTTAGTTTTTACTTCTCATATAAAAAAACATAAAAGTTAAAACTCTGAAATTCTTAAGGCATTCTCTCATTTGTTGTTCATCGAAGATTGTTGAGAAACTAAAAGGAGCTTCACGCTCAAATATCGACTTTATTTCTAACTCGGTCATGGCAGGTTCGTTCTCCTTAGACCTCACATTTTTTCTTCTTCTGAATTTCTATGTTTATATTAAGCTCTAATAGTATCACTTGATTTTACCTATATTTAAAAAAGCAAGGTAAAAATTTTAACGAGCTTAACGAGCAACGAGTTGAGTCGAGCAAAAAAATTTTTTAACAAGCACGAGTCAAGCACTACTCAACTCGCAATCGTCTCGCTCGATAAGCATCCCTACCGGCTGCAATGGTTGGAATTTAAGGAGAAGATTGTTCCCTGCAAAATTAGGTGATCCCTTTCTTCCTAGAGGCACGACATTTACAAATAATAAATAAATAAACTTCATTTTAAATAAATAATAAAATTAATTTCTTTCTTTATCAATGTCTCTATTCTATGAAAATGGAGAAGTAAATTTTTTTTATTTGTCAGAGTTTAATTATCGTTTTGACGGAAATGAAAGAATTAGTCTAATTGTTGATAAATATATTACGCATGAAATTATTGTTGATTTTTGCTCATTTACTGCGTATAAATCAGTTAACTGATGATTTTTCTAATGTTTAACTAGAGAAATTATATCATAGGCACGACTCGTCACGTTATTTATGATCCGAACTAGTAAAAGAATCAATTTCATTAGTTTTTTCTGTGTCATCTTTTTACCAAGTGATGGTAAAAAAATGACATAGAAAAAATTAATAAAATAAATATTTTTTATTGGTTAGGACAATGGATAACGTGGTGAGCCGGACCTATAATATAATTTTTAGTGTAACTAATATATAAATTGGTGGACATTTTAATGAGAAGATTTGATTGGTGTCAATTTAACTAAATTGATTATTTTAGAGTTAATTGCATCATACATCTTCGAACTATATCTCTCGTTCTAAATTAGTCATAAACTTTTTAAATAATCTAATTTCATCCCAAAATTATGTCTCTCATTCTAAATTAGTCATCAAACTTTTAAATGTTCCAGTTTCATCCATAAAACAACGACCCTCATTCTAAATTGATCTACAAGCTTTTGAACGTTCTAATTTTATCATCAAATTATCATTTATGCTACACCATATTATTACATAATACACATCAATGCTTACATGGCAATTGATAATTTTATAACAATTTTGCTAACACGAGATATGATTAGCATATATTGATAATTTGATGATAGAATTAAAATGTTTGAAAGTTTGGGACTAGTATAGAACGTGAGTCAGAATTTGGGGATGAAATTGGAATACTCAAAAGTTTAAGACCAATTTAGAGTAAGGGTCATAGTTTGAGGATAAAATTAGAACATTTAAAAATATGGGACCAATTTAGAGTAAGAGTCATAGTTTGAAAACGTGTGCCGCAATTAAATCTTATTTTAAGGTATTAGGATCAAATTCAGATAAACTAAAGAAAAAATGATAAATTTTTAAATTTTCATAAAATATAAGGATTGAATATCAAAATTATATTTATTTTAAGGGTAAAATACTTAAATCATCATTCAACTTTGTTCTTTGACCTATTTTGTTCACTGAACTTTATATATTGACCTATTTTGGTCACTCTTGATGACATGGATTATTTTTTTATTTTTTTATTAAAATATTATTTTTATTAATATTAAATACCAAATATAATTTTAAAAAATAAAAAAATAAAACTCAAACATATGAAACATTCAAAACTCCAAATTAAATCCATCTTCAATAAAAAACCTAAACCTTAAATTTCTTTGACCAAATCCATCCGATCAAGCTCCAACGAGGGCTATAGCGGTGGGCCATCACCCTTCGTTGAAAAAGTATGTCAGGGTCCTTAGCTTCGGCCTAGATGCACTCATTTGTGATTAGATGGATTTGGGCAAATAAATTTGGGGTTTAGTTTTTTTATTAAAGAAGATGGATTTGATTTTGGGTTTTGGGTGTTTTATGGGTTTGCATTTTATTTTTTTTATTTTTAAATTACATTTAGCATTTAATATTAATAAAAATGACATATCAAAATAAAAATAATAATAAAATAATTCATGTCATTAAAGAGGGATCCAAATAGGTTAATGTATAAAGTTTTGTGAGTAAATTAATAATTTTTAAAGTTCAGTGACTAAAATAAGTCATAACAAAGATGAGTGATGATTTAAGTATTTTACACCTATTTTAATTGTATAGTCGCCTGATCAGGCGGCCTGGGGTTGTGATTTTTCTCCACAACCTGAGTCGGCCATTAATGGCAAGGTGTTTATATTTGAAAGCTGAGTTAATCAGATTGGAAGAAAAAAATACTAATAAATCAGTTTGAAAATTGAAAGAAAGAGATGTTCTCAACAAATTTGGCTGCCCAATTAATTGCGTGCTTTGCTTTCTATATAAACCTTTTCTCTTCGTTCTTTTCCCTTCACTCACACTTATTTTCCGCCATTGTTGTATCTCTTCAACACCTCATGTTCCTTCTTCACTAGCGCTGATCAAATGGATGCATCGGCGGCTTTGATGATCTTATCGGCCGTTGTTGCTTATTTAGTCTGGTTCAAGTTCATCGCACGGTCACTCAATGGTCCACGTGTCAGGCCTTTACTGGGCAGTCTTCCCGGGCTTATCCAGAACTCGAATTCTATGCATGAGTGGATCGCGGACAATCTACGCGCGTGCGGCGGCACGTATCAGACATGCATCGCCGCGATTCCGTTCTTGGCTCGGAAGCAAGGTCTCGTGACTGTCACGTGTGATCCCCGGAACTTGGAGCATATTCTGAAGGGCCGGTTCGATAATTATCCCAAGGGGCCGGTTCGATAATTATCACTGGCTGTTCCAGCGTAAGACTGCCGCATTGGAATTTACCACCAGGACGCTCCGCCAAGCCATGTCGCGGTGGGTTAGCCGGGCCATCAAGCATCGGTTTTGCCCTATTCTTGAGACGGCTCAACTCCGAGGGAAGCCGGTTGATTTTCAAGACCTGTTGCTTCGGCTCACTTTCGACAACATATGTGACTTGACATTCGGCAAGGATCCTCAAACCATATCGCCGGGGCTTCCTGAGAATGGCTTCGCATCGGCTTTCGATCGAGCCACTGAAGCCACGCTCCAACGATTTATTTTGCCTCAAATCATATGGAAGCTTCGGCTTGGAATGGAAGTCACGTTGAGCCGAAGCCTGGACCACATGGATAAATATTTATCCGAAATCATTAATACACGTAAGCTTGAATTGTTGAGTCAGCATCAAGGCGAGACCCCACACGATGACTTGTTGTCCCGTTTCATGAAAAGGAAGGAGCCCTGCATGAATTCCTCCAACACGTGGCATTGGATTTCATCATAGCTGGACGTGACATATCATCGGTTGCGTTATGCTGGTTCTTTTAGTTGGTCGTCAAAATTCAAGGGTGGAAGAGAAGATTGTCACGGAAATTTCAACCATTCTGATGGAGACACGTGGTGTTGATACTTCTAAATGGGTAGACGAACCTCTTGTGTTCGAAGAAGTTGACCGATTGATATACCTTAAGACAACATTGTCCGAGACATTAAGACTCTACCCTTCCGTGCCACAAGACTCTAAGTATGTAATAGCCGATGATGTTTTGTCTAATGGAACATTTGTCCCTGCAGGATCAAACGTGACATACTTGATATATTCAGTTGGTCGAATGAAATTCATTTGGATGAAGATTGCTTGGAATTCAAGCAAAGATGACTATGATTCATCCTCAAACTATGATTCTCATTTTAAATTGATCCTCAAACTTTTTGAACATTCTAATTTCATCCCCAAATTATCAGATTGTGTTAATCATATCTTATGTTAATAAAATCGTTATAAAAATTGTTAATTGTAATGAAACATTGACGAGTATTATGTAATGATATTTTGTGATATAAACGATAATTTGAGGATAAAATTGAAACATTTAAAATTTTCGGGGACTAATTTAGAATAAAGATCATAGTTTGGGGATGAAGATGAAACATTCAAAAGTTCGGAGACCAATTTAAAATGAGAGTCATAGTTTGAAAATAAAATTAAAACATCTAAAAGTTTAGGGACCAATTTAGAATGTAGATCATAGTTTGAGGGCATACCAACTTTTAAGGCATTCACTATTTCCCAAATAAAAATGTTTAGAGCCTCAATCCAACCTTAACTTCTATTCTCATTTAGGTTTTGGCTGGGTGATTGGAAAAATAAAATGATAAAATGAGAGATAAAAAGTGAAAAAGAAATGAGTGTAATTTGTAGGGGGGAAATTAGAGGATGATCATTTTCTATTATGGTGTGTAGGAAAAAAAATATTTATTAAGAAAACTTCATCTTCATCATTTTCAATTCAACAAAAATTAATCTCAAGTCGAATATAACTTAAGAACACCTTAAATTAACAGGTGCAAAAGAAAAGGTCTACTTTAAATAATTATACCCAAAAGTAAAATCAAATAATTCTACTCCTAAATTATTATGAAAGCCAGACATCTACAAGTAAATAATGTACTAAATATCATAGATCCTAACCTAAGAAAAGGAAATGGAAGATGAGGATTATACTATTTGAATTTACAGTAAATGTTGGTTATATAAACAGACAAGTGTTGATATGAATATATTTAAAAAAAAGGTATAATGCCAAAAAATGTTCTTAACGTTTGATTGCATAGTCATTTTGGTCTATATTTTTTTTAACCAATTTAACTCAACATTTCATTTTGGGTCAAAATGGCACCTCTGTGGATGAAAACTGTTACTCAACTAACGATAAACAACTTGAAATGACTTGATAAAATGACACCTCAGCAGAAAAAAATAATTTTATATCAGTTTTGAATTTATAAAATTATTTTTTGACTGACTTGACGTTCTTTCAAGTCAACACCTCTGTCTATATGATACTGCTATGTCAGTGTGCATTGCCATGTAAGTTTGTCAAGTTATTTCAAATCATTTACCGTTAGTTAACTAATAATTTCCATCTGCAGAGGGGTCATATTGACCCAAAATGAAACTTTGGAGTTAAATTGGTTAAAAAAATAATATGGACCAAAATGATAATTCAGTCAAACGTTATGAGCATTTTTTAGCTTTATGTCATTTAGAAAAATAGTTAAAAAAACCAAAATTCATCGAACGATCCTAGTAAAAAACGGAGCATTATTGTCTCAAGAATACCTGATTTCGAACAGCTAAAAAACACAAACTGGTAAAAGAAGTATCATTTTCAGCAGCACAAAAGATATTCTGGTAAACAACTTCAGGTTTATATTGATCAAAGGTGACAGAAAAATACAAGAAAAGGTCGTACTTTTGATGAACAACATGGAATTGAAATCTATTTGCCTAAATAGTTTTGAAAAGAGACTTTGTTCCAACTGTTTGAACTAAAATTATTACTGTAGGAAAAGATGACCATCTTTAAGGTTTTGCATCTGATATGACAAAAGTCTCCCATCAGACTTGTAAGTTGGACTGCTATGGTGATTGTTTGCAGTAATATGTTCTGATAAGTTATAGCTTCCATTACAGAACTTAGCAGCTCCTCCATTCATCTTCAAACCCAGTGGTTTGCTAGTTTCCTGTGGAAGATTTTGTGTGTTGTTTTGTCTTGGACTTGAAATGCTTAAACCAAAATCTATGCCCTGGTGAAGTGGGAAAGGAAATCCAGTTCCAATACCAGAAGAACTTTGGGTGCTTTTCTGATTAATGCAAGCCGTATTTCTCGGTCCCATTAATGCGAATCTTCGAATGGTTTCTTTTTGTGGGATGACTGGAAATGATCCTTGATTAGAACCTGGTTCCAGCATTTGATTCACTCTTTCCGAATTCATACAGCTTTTCGTCTCCGCCGATCTTGGTAGGACACAGTTGTATAATGAAGCATTAGGCCCTTGATTTGCAGCTATTTGCTCTGTTAGAAAAGGTGGTAACATTGGATACATTGACCAAGGTGCCTGACCAAAGGAAATAGATACATTAGTCCAGGCTCCTGCCGTTCTGATGGCCTGGCCATGGACGGCTTGATCTTCGGGAACTTGATGATGGTCGCCGAGATCAACGGTTTTCTTGCCTTTTGCATTTCTCTTCAGAGATCCACCCTGTTTTTTTTGAGCTTCTGTGGCTAAAACAACACTGGTATTACTCTGGACTTGAACATTTTGATCAGCATCACTTGTTTGATGATTTGGCTTCGCAGCAGCTATCAACATGCTATCTCCTTTCCTCTTTGATGAAGTAATAAGCTCAGCAAATTTTCCGGAACCGAGTCAATCTCCTAATGCATTTAAGGAATCAGTAGAGCCAGGAACAGTAGCACCTGTAGGGAATCTAACTAAAGATCTATCCATTCCATATCCACATATCCAAAGCTATTGTTCTCCTCATCTCGAATCGGCACCTGCTGTCTGTTTTTCTCCTGAGAGTTGTTCTGCTGTTGGAAGTCTGTATGGAATTGGATACATTTATCGGAATTACTCGAACAATGGTGTTGATCTTTCCTAGATTTTTTTCTTTTCTGCAACTGGACCTTATCATCACCATGACCAGGTTTTCTGCTTAGATCACCCGCCAAATGTTGCATTTCATCTATCATCCATTTCAATAAACTTTCTCTTGTAACTCTAAGGTCTTTTAACAAGGACTCCATAAATATTTTAAGTTCATCCAATGGAGCATGATCATGTGCACTTGTTTCACCCTTCTGCATATCAACTTCTTCAGGAGATTCCTTCTTCATTTTGTTGCTGAACTTATTCCTGGTTTTCCGTTTCGTAATGTTCCCGACATTAATTAGACATGCTTTTCCAGGATTCTCATTGTCCTTATGCTTAAGTCTAGTGACTTCACTAGTTTCATCATCACCAAGTGAAATCAACCTCGATACCAGCTTCTGCTTTCTGATAAGTGACCCGTCACTCGATATCGAATCATTGAATGAAGAATCGGGGTCGTTGTCATCGTTCCTCCTGAACTCGCAATGCTGCCGAAATTCCAATTCTCCCATTTATGCTAGGGGCATCACTACAAACTGAACATTGACAGGTAACCTTGTTCAAAGTCTGTTCATTCAAATGGGGAAAGCAGTCTAGTAATAGCATAAAAGTTCAACAATATCAATCATATGACCATGTGGGTAAAAACAGGTACCCTTGTTCAAATTCTAACAGGACGGAAGTTAAATTCAGTTCTTAGAAGACTACGTACATAGTTTTACAGGGCAGTGAAAAATCCAGAAGCCCTAAAATTATTACCATAAAAGTTACAGAACAACATTATAAGAACATAGAAGTTGCAGTAGAAACAACTTTTGGATGCAATATAAACCAAAAAATAATCTGAGCTGCTAAGAATCAAAGGGTGATATCAATTGGTATTGAAAAAGGAAGCCAACAGAGAAAAAGTTACTTAACTTGCAAGAAACCTAGTCAAAAGAACTTCAAAACAATACCACCAATTCAGAAGAACCATTTAGAGTAGAAGGTTCCTGTTCTCACCATATATCAGTCGAGTCGAAAACAGAGGGATCGATTCCGATAGGGATGGTTCGTTTACTATGCATATGTTTAAGCTTTTAAGCAATCAAAATGAAGGGCTGCAGCTGTTTTTTTTTTCCTGTATTGGATTTCCACCAAATTTTCTACATTGCTTTTGATCTGTTGTGAAATGAAAGATTCGCCTTACCATGTATAGTCCATGATGGTTCTTTTTTGAGCCTTAGTTGAAGCTTTTATCCTCTTTCACATAGATTTCCTTTTACAGAACTTGGCCAGCTGTTACAGATTTTTCTTTTGGTTTTATATATGGTAATGGTTTTAATTTCCTTCTAATTATGGCTCTGTATTTATTTAAGAAAGAAAACTAAGCCACCAACAACCAGTTGGTCTAGTGCATAGTGGGATGAGGCATTAGATTCCTCAATAAGGCCATGTGTTCAAATTTGGCATTGTGAATAGAGCAAATTAAGTTAGAGGGTCACCTCATAATAAGCCTCTGCGGTACCCGATCCAGATTAGTCAGCCAATTAGGTAAATAATGGTGGTTAAACAAAAAAACAAAGAATATTAAGCCAAATAGGAGATGCATAACAAAATTTTAGTACATTTACTTATAACGCAAAATACAGATTTTTTTTAGTGCAGATGAATAACAAATCTTTTACCAAAATCCATGTAAGATTTTGTTAACAAACCTTAGATTAATTTTTCTTTTGTTCTTTTAACAAAACAATCCAAAAATTGTCCTTACACAAACAGAAACAAACTAGATTACACTGAACTGCCATCACAATCGGCAACAAGAATAACATCAAACCATTAAGAAACCCATCTTTTATAGATTTTTTCCATCAGATTATTAAACAACATCTGCAGCTGCACCACTCTAATCTGTAACACTAATCAGAATCTGTCATCATTTTCAGGATAGTTATTTTACATATACACACAAAAAGTCATTTGGCATACAAAAGCGTAAGTTCATCTTACGAGCAGTGTTTGGAATGACATCAAAACCGGCAAGACCTGGATTGAAAGCATTTGGTCAACACTCTAAAGAAATAAAGAACTAACTCATAACAAACATCCAAAAGGAATCCTATTAGACTACAAGGAAGCTACATATACAACTACAAGATTGCAAGGTGGAGTTCTTACTGTTTTCTATTTAGCAATGACTCTGTCAACTCATGCCCTCAAACAATGAGTTTCTGCACCGGATCGGATTAGCTGCAGTATCATGTTTTTCAGTAAGGGCCAAAGTGCAGAATGTTGAACATCAATTTATCTGTACACTCATGGAAATTAATGACTCTCTGGCAACCTAGCACACATAAGAAAGAAAGAAACATTAATATCATAGCTTTATCAAATAAAACCATGTGATGTCATTCTTTTCTTCCATTTCCTTTAGCTTGGATTGGACATGGCATCACATTTAACAAAGACATGATCCTAACAATTCACCAAACATGATACTCATTTCCACATAGCAAATTGTTCAGGACACCCATCGTATTGATCGCTGCATAAGTATTCTTCAATAATTGAGCAGAACTACCAGAAAATGGACCTACCGCCATGGGAATTCACTGGTGTCTATTCCTGCTTGGTGGAGTTCGTCAACATATTGCAATGCTTCCCGGCATTCTTCCCGGTCATCAAAGAACTCTTTTTTGTCACCTTCAATCTGATATGTTTCATGGCCTTTGCCAGCAACCACCTGCAACACACAGCACCAAATTAGCAAATATACTTATCAACTAGTATGAGCAGAAAAGGAGCATGAAGGAGAGGTGGGGACTACATAATTAACCTATGAAAATTCAAGCCTGGCGCACAGGAAGGAGAAGGGATGACTGACCTTATATGAAATAAACCCCCACAATCCAAAGAAAGAAAGAAAGAGCATAAATGAGGAAGCAGAATGGGAAGAATATATATGCACACTTATATATTCACATGTTTTATTCTCCAAAGTCAAAACTCTTAAAGTTCAACAAGAAACCTATATGAAATAACTAATTTAAATTTTCAACAAATTTATATAGGCAGTGCGCAACTCATTTGAGTTGCATTAGGTCTATTGCAGGAACACAAAACACTCTTTTAGAAAAAAAACACATAACTAAACTCATGAACATGTTGGTTTTCTAGGCTACTGGAATATAGAATCGAACCATGTCACTTCAAAAAACAATCCAAGCTTTCAAAAACTTACAACCATATCACCTTCTTCTCCCATGGCAACAGCACAACGTACAGCTACCCGCCTAATATCATGCAGAAAAAGTCTATGACCATTTGGGAGAGGTGGATAGTAATCATTTTCTCCATATTTCAAGTAATCCTGCATTGTCCACCCCACACCGGCTAACATGTCGTCCAATATGTCCACTGATCATAAGATGGAGCACATAAGTAATTTGGTTTGCGTTTCAAAGCAACTGCCATTGCAGCTCGTGATAATTGTACCATTTTCTTATACTTACATGGATCTTCACTCTTTGGATTATCAGATGTTAAGAGAGTCACTTCACTTTTATCTGTAGCAATTTTTGCCATCATTGGTCTTTTCCCCCGGTCACTCTCCCCAGGGCAGCCAATAACTTCAGAAACAACATAATTAATAGGTTAGAAAAAAGGTAAAGATATTCAATTAGGAGGAAGCATGATTTTCATGTGAAGCAGGTGTTAAAGGAAAATCATAACAAGAATACCAGTAATAATCCTCTTTGGAGCAAGCTCTCTTACAGAATCTAGTAGTCTAGATAAGGCATCAGGAGTTTGAGCATAGTCCACGATGACTCCAAATGCCTGCTCCTCATCTATTAACTCACACCTTCCTGGAACAGAATCAACCTCTTCGATCCCTCTAACAATGTCCTCCAACGGTGCCCCAACTGCAATCCCAACAGCCACACCCGCAAGAATATTATAGATATTATGCCTTCCAAGCAAACCTGATGAAATCTCCAATATCCCATGTGGTGTATTAACCAAAACTTGTGTCTCAAATAGCGACAACTCAAACTTAAGGGGATGAACATCTGCATTATTATTCTCCATTGCAAATGTCACCACAGGAACTTCAGGGTTACCTTGAGCAATAAAAAAAGGTGCATGTGGATCATCAATGTTAACAACTTTCCTATGCCGCTCAGGATCCACCATCGTTGCAAACAACTTCGCTTTAGCATCCCTATATTCCTCTTCAGTCCCGTGAAAATCTAAATGATCCCTAGTCAAATTAGTAAACACTGCGATATCAAAATCAACCTCATTACACCTCCCTAAAGCCAGTCCATGAGAAGAAGCCTCCATGACAACAGCCTCAGTTCCATTATGCAACATCTTTGCCATCAAATTCTGAACCAAAACAGCGTCAGGGGTTGTATTTGGTGATTCCAACTTATTATCACCATGTATATAATAAGCAACCGTGCTTAGCATCCCAGTCCTCAAACCCATTGCCTCATACATCCCTTTTATCAAATAAGACGTTGTTGTTTTGCCATTAGTCCCAGTGATCCCAATAACAGCCATATTCTTTGAAGGGTGCCTATAAAATGATGCAGCTAGTGTAGGCAAAACTGAATTAGTATCCTCAACAATGACTAATGCCTTGCATCCCAAGGTATCCTCGATATCAATCTCTTTACTTGCTACAACAGCAACAGCTCCTCTCTTATCAGCTTCACTCAAGTACAAATGCCCATCAGTTTTTCTCCCAACACAACACACAAACAAATCCCCAGCACTAACCAACCTAGAATCACGTTGTATCCCTGTTATCTCAACCTCTATATCCCCGTAAACTGAAATAGGCACCACTTTACTTTCATCTAAAAGCTCAGCTAAACTCATTTTAAACTTAGGTTCCACAATTCTAACCTTACTCTTTCCAAAACTATCTAAGTCTATATCAAATGATGGATCAAACAAATTAACTCGATCTTTTTCTCTTTCTTTACCTTCAGAGTCACTCAAACCGGCATCGAATTTCGAAGAAACTTCTTCCTCAGAATCTTCATTTTCTCCACCTTCTGAATCAGAAACAACAGTCAAACCACGTAAACGCTCAATTTCTTCCAAGTCAACAACTTCATCAGCTTCCAGCTCCTCATCAACGACTTCCGCTTTTTTAGGGGCCGGTTGTAACAAACCTTGCTTAACCAACTCTTCCCGTTTCATGGCAATAGCTTTATCAATTTCACCGAACAAATCATCCCCGTCGTCACTTCCCGATTTCTCTTTACTGAACACATCTTCGTCCACGTCAGAAATGGCAGAGAGGTAATTTGACTTGTGCTTGTTGAAGTCCTCTTCTTGGATTTTGCGGGCACGGGCAGCTTGGCGGTGGATTTGCTGAAACTTGTCTACGCCGTGCATGGAATCCTCAGGGGCTTCAGGCGGGTCATCGTCGGAGGGAGTCGGATAATACTTCCCGTCGGGGCCGATAGCCGGAAGGCGGCGGATAGAAGGAAGACGAAGAGGCTTAAAATGGACACGACGGTGACGGTGGCGGCCTTCTAAAGAGATGTGGTTGGGTTGAGGAGTGAGAAATTTGGGGAGAGAAAGAAGAGAGAGAGCCATTGGAGGGAACGCTGCAGTGAGGTTTTAGAAATGGGGAGGGGATAAAGGTTTTAAGATTGGGAAAGTCGATGCTACAGGACACGGCGTCGTTTAACATGAAACTTAACTTGTATAATTGTTTCGTCATTTCAATTTGAAAACTACGGGTAATGTTAGATCTCAGGCCCATGTCATAATTGGACTTAAAAGCCTACAAAAGTTAAGTATAAAACTATAAATAGAATGTATAAAGTTGGTCTAATTTGAATCCCATCCCTCTTCTTTATGGAAATCAATAATTTAATCCCTCTGCTTTAGCATGTTAGAATTAGGTTATTTTACTTTATCGTACCACTATTTATTGTGCTAGTTTTAAAGCCATCCTAAGTTTTTTAGGTTCTGTTTTAGTCAAAATTTCAATGTGTTTCAGCTTATTTCGGCTAATACCAATAGTCCAATATGTATTGACTCGTACAAGATTTTAATATTTTAAATTATCTTTTCATTGATTTTAATTCATATAAATAAAATTGTTTGTACGTAGTTGGGGTATATTTAAATTATATAATATATATATATATGTAAAAACATTTTAAAATAACGATAAATTTGAAATGATACATCAAAATACACTCGCACCTAGGGGTGGGAATTCGGTGGGGCGGGGACGGTTTTATATTTCTCACTCCGTTCTCAATACTTACGATTACAGTTTCAGGGTATCCCATTAAATGCTTCAAGGATTTTTTTCATCCTCATACCTTTCTCGCACGGATCCCTACGATATTTGAGAATCATCGTCCAAAAAATTAAACAAAATTACTTTTTTACTGACCAAAATAAATAGCCAATTCAGCTTAAAATATAAAGTTCGGATACTTCGATTGGAAGCACTTAAAAGGATGTTGTGTTCGGAAGATTTAGACGAGAGTTTTAGCTTATATCTAAAAATTAAGGTAGAAATATGTTGAAAATTTTGAATGTGTCTAGGATTTAGAGAAAGTTAAAGTGATAATAATATAGTTAGGATATTTTATTAAGATATATATTAGGAGTATATAGATAAATAAGTATATATTTTTTGAAAATCTTGTAAAATATCGAGATCCTTGCAGATAATTCTTGGGATCCCCACGGTTATTTATACAGTTACAGTTTAGTTATCCCCATGGTTCAGAAACATCAATCCCCTTCCCTATCCCCATTTGAGCTTCAGTGATAAAACTCCCCCGTCCTCGTGGGTGAAGATTTCGGTTATTTCCCATCTCGTCGATTCGGATTCCCACCATTTTCAAATATTCCCCACCCAATTCTCACCTCTACTTGCACCGATATGTACTCATAACTAGGGGTGATAACGAGCCTGACCAGCTTGCAAGCTACTTGGGTTCGGCTCGGTCAAAGCTCGGCTCGAGTTAGCTCAACTCGGGCTCGGGCTCGGGTCGAGACCTTAACAAGCTGAGCCGAGCCGACCCAAACTCGACTCGAAAAGCTCGTGAACATGCCCGGAATAATTATATATATAACAAAACAGAGACGAAAAGTAGTGTTCAAATTCATGTGGTTACTAATAACTGGACTAATACTTAATTTTCGTACAATACACAAACTTAATTCTGACAAATTAAAGTCGAAGAAATAACTTTGTAGTCAAGATGAAATTTATAATTAGGTGTATACATTTTAGTAGTTAAATGCGTTTAAATTCCAAGGGAGAGCTTACGGATTTTGGGTGGGTACATTGACTCTTCTAACAAAATCATTAATGTCCAAGTTAACATTGTACAAACAATTTTGAACTGAGATGATCAGATCCAAATTTAAATTCAAAATCCAAATTACAGATTTCAATATCAAAATTACCAAACTCAAGAAATAACCAACCAGACCAACAAACATAGAAACACACTTGATCTCAATTCCTCATGTCCCGTCCAAATGTTTAGTTAATATTGTGCTGTAATTGATATTGTTGGATGCACGGACAGACCCAAGACTTTATGTTAAGAGGACGGACCTAATATTCTAGAGGACGAAAATAAATTTTTAATAAAAAATACATAGTTTTTTTAAAAAAATTTAAATCATATACAAATTTTAAATTTATAGGGCCGACCTCCCCTGCGAGCTAGGGGTGTAAATGAACCGAACTTGAACGAACAAGACTATGTTCGTGTTCATTTGTTTATTTTTAAAGGTGTTCGTGTTCGGTTCGTGTTCGTTTAAAATTTTAATATTGTATTCGTGTTCGTTTATTTATTTTTGAAGGTGTTCGTGTTCGTTTGTTTAGTGTTCACGAACGTGTTCGTTTAAGTGTTCACGAACGTGTTCATTTAAGTGTTCGCGAACGTGTTCGTTTAAGTGTTCACGAGCGTGTTAGTTTATTTGTCCGCGAACATATTTGTTTATATGTTCAAAAATGTTAACTAAATTAACAATAAATAAATAAATGAAACAAAAAAAAAACAAAATAAAACTTTCATTTCAACATTAACTTATATAATGTTCTTAGCAACAATAAAAAGTAATATTTAGATACATCCACAAGCATTTTCATCATATAAACGAGCTTATAAATGAGTCTATAAGCGAAGCTATAAACGAGCCTATAAACGAGCTTGTTCGTGAACATAAACAAACCGAACACACTTTTGTTCGTGTTCGCTCGTTTATTAAACGAATAAAAAAAATTTGTTCGTACTCATTTATTTAACTTAATAAACGAACGGTTCGTCAAATTTTCTGTTCATTTACACCCACTCCTTGCCCTCGATCCATCCCTGGTTGGATGGATCGTCGATTTTGTGCAGTTTTCCGGGGTTGTTATGAACTGCAATCAGCAGCAGCGGAGCAGTGGTCCCTATGTTTGCTGTGACCGGGCCCGATTCAACCGGTCCCCAAGGCTCGATTGGTCGAAGATATGGATGGTTAACCGAAAATGTATGCAATTCAATTTCTTTTCCTATAAATTCGAAAATAGCAACCAAACCAAAACCATCCACAAAGGTTGTTGTTAAGCTTTGTTGGACAGTCACCAAAATCTAATTTAGTAGCCCAACATGTTTTAATAACTACCTACACTTATTGTAAATGGACCTTGGAAACTATAAAGTCCATGAGAAAAAAATAATCTGTGTATTAAATAATTGTCAAATAAATAGTATTTAAATAAATTAAAAGGGTCGTTATTATAATGAATTTTTACAATACTTAATTTCGATTAGCCAAAGTAATTGATAATGGTGATTATATAAAAAAATCAAGGTAAAGTACATAAATGATCACTAAACTATACTAAAAAATATAAAATGGTCGCCAAACTTTTAAAAGTTACATAATGGGCATTAAACTTTAGTTTTTGTTACAAAATAGTTACTGAGCCGTTAATTGTTGTTAATTGAGAGGCATGGCAATTACAAAAATTTGTATAGTAACACATTTAATCATCAGTATTTACACAATCAATTTAGACATCAACAATGAGGGTTAGTTTATAACTAAATTGATTAAATGTGTTATTATTCAAAATTTTGTAACAATCATGTCATTCACTTAACAATAGTTAATGATTCAGTGACCATTCTGTAACAAAAACTAAAGTTTAATGCCTATTGTATAACTTTTGAAAGTTTAATGATCACTTTATATTTTTAGGATAGTTTAGTGACCATTTATGTATTTTACCCAAAAATTATGTTTTGCATAAAAGATTTCGTAAGGATCTTTTTGAAATGATCCCTAAATGTTGAATCTACCAATAGGGATTGAATAAGCATGCTGAACATTTTAAGCCATTCATCATGAATGCTAACACTAATTGAGCCAACATAAAGAATGAAAAGCAATCTTCAATGGTTGTCCATTTAGGGAATTACACTTCTCTATAATGTCTCCCAGCTACACTTTTCTTTAAAAAATTAAACTTAATGGTATTCACCTGGTTGACTTATATGTTCACTTTTCACCATATATGTGTATAGTATTTATTATTATAATAACTAAAGATCTAAATTATTATAATCGCGGGTTTAGGTAAGATGGTAATAGTCTTAGTATCTCACCTATTTTAATCAATATCGAGGTTTTTATTTCTGTTTTAGGCATAAAATATCTTTAAAACTCGTAATCAACATGTATCCCTATGCAGGACAACATAACGTAAAAGATTGGTACATGAGTCAACATAACGTGAAAAATATCACCTCCGTAAGAGGTGTGAACATTAATCTCACGTCGAAATGGAAACGAAAATCTTAATATATATATATATATATATATATATATAACACGGTACGGTGATGTTTTACATCCCATCATTCATATCTTATAATAAGAAGATAATGAACCATGAATAATATTTGAGTTAGTATTTTTACAAATATTTTAGTTTATCATGTATAAATTTCGTTATATAAAGTAAATTTTCACAAAGATAATATTTAATTCTATTAAAAGAAATACACTCAAATAAAAAGTTTTAAAAAGGTCATCTGCGGGTTAAACTCAAATAAAGACAGGAAATTTGAAAAGGGAGGATTTAACATTGAGACAAATATAGGCAACGATGTCTCTGCACCTTCCTCTGGTCGAAAACGCCTCTGCCCTAATTTGTTGCTTTCTAATTTCTTTACCCCATAGGTCATAGAGTCCAAGATGCTGCCGTTTCAAACACGAATGCACCCACTCCTACCATCAAAATTACTTACCATTTTTTATATTTAATATATTACTATAGTTTTTTTGGATAGTATCAGCTTACACCATATATTACTATTGTTTTTTTAAAATAATGGTATCTGAATTTTATTAATCATCATAAAAGATAATACAATGCAATACATCAAAGAGAAAAAAAAGGACGAGTCTACTAAAATCTCTTACAATGGTGCAAAGAAAAACAGACACTTCCTGCGAAATTAACATATCAAAATCCAGAAACTTTCCTGAATATCTTTGTCTCTATCCAAACGAGACGCTTTACGGGGTAAAAAATGAGTGGTGAGCGAAGCAAGCTATCAGGCAAATTGCTCCGCTACCCAGGTCTGATTACATTGGGAGCCAACCATCAACCGAGTGAGGATCCATCTTTCTAAGACCACCGATAGAACCATAATCAGAGATTAGCGTCGTGAAGATATTTGTATGAGCACCAATTGATCGCTAAGGTATGCTAAAATCATGCCACAAAGAAAAATAAAACAAACCACAAAAAAAGCAAAGAAAAACGTGTCACAATAACAGAGAAAACGCGTGCCACAAAGGCAGGAATTTTTATTAAAATATAAAAAAAATAAGAAAAATAATAGATCTAGTGGTCGACAACCAATACTAACAGTGATTGCCGACCACCAACCAAAAGAAAAAAAACAAAGTTGCTGGCCACCAATACTAAGAGTGGTTGCCGACCACCAATCATATATTACTATTGTTAAATGTAAGAAATAGAGCAAGCACACATGGTCTGTTAGCCAAGCTGCTCATCTTTATTTCATCATTTTTCTTAGGTCATGAGTTCGAGACACACTAGGAACACCCCCTTCCTTCAACTAGAGTCTCCTTTCTCTTCTCCTCTATGTAGGATTAGATCTAGGATTTGTCAAAAAATGTAAGAAATATATATATATATATTCTATTAATTAGGTTTTATGTATATACTCCTATTCATCGTCGTTTTATATATCTACTCCTATTCATCGTCTTAAAAAAATATATTTTTGGGTTATATTTTGATTCATAAGCCGTGTAAAAAAAATTACACAACCCTTCATATTTAAGCTATAAAATCTAAAACCTAAAGCCTTAGCCATAACACCCTAAAACCTTAAATCTTAAATCCTAAATTCTAATTATAAACCTTAAATTCTACGCTCTACAACCTAAACCCTAAACCATAACCTAAATCTCTATAGAAAATACTTTGATACACAAGCTTGTGTAAAATTTAGTTTACGCAAGTCTTTTAATTTTAGAGTTTAGGGTTTTATGTTATTGTTTAGGGCTTAGGGGTTTAGTGTGAAGGGTGTAGAATTTAAGGTTTATGGTTATAATTTAGAGTTTAGGGTTTAATGTTTATATTTTAGGGTGCTAGGGTTTGGGATTTAAGTTTTAAATTTTGTAGAAGAGTTGTGTAATTTTTTTTCATTGTGTATCAAAATATAACTCAATCTCTATACCTTAAAATTAAAAGATTTGTGTAAATTTTAAGCTTGTGTATCGAAATATTTTTTTATGTATATACTCCAAATTTTTTAAATTAACGATTATTAATATTTTCATGATTTTATCTATTTTGATAGTAAATCTTTCTATTTTAACAAGTTAGATATTGAGATATCCAATAATAAATATTGGAGTAAACTACATTCAAGGTCACTTAATTATAATTTTTATAACTAACACGTCAATTTCCTTCTAAAAGTTATAAACAAGTCACTCAATTAATATATTATTACAAACATGTCACTC